>JAWPHD010007622.1:0-126473 GCA_037043455.1 Cyrtodaria siliqua
CTTTACAATTATCAAATATCATGTACACTCCCACTCAAGCGCCTTAGAAAAGAGCGTTATCTAGTGCCCTCGCACACATGTAACCGTTAAGACCATATCATACAGAGAGGCGCCATGCGCATTACAACAGAGCAGCGTCTAGTTTCATTGTTTAGTTCCCTCTCATACATAGAGGCGTCAAGTGCCTTATTACGTCAAGTGCCCCCTTTTTACAGAGCATTGTTTAGTTCCCTCTCATACATAGAGACGTCGAGCGCCTTATCATAGAGCGGCGTTTAGTGCCCTCTCATACACAGAGGCGTCAAGTGCCTTACTACGGTGTCGTTTGAGTGCCTCTCGCATACATAGAGGAGTTACGTCCCTTATTATAGAGCGGTATTTTAGTGCAATAGCATACATAGAGGCGTTAAGTGCCTTATTATAGAGAGGTATTTTAGTGCCCTTCATATATAGAGGCGTTAAATGCCTTATTATAGAGCGGTGTTTTAGTGCCCTCTCATACAGCGAGGCGTTAAGTGCCCGATTATAGAGCGGTATTTTGGTGCCCTATCATACATAGAGGCGTTAAGTGCCTTATTTTAGAGCGGTATTTTAGTGCCCTCTCATACATCGAGGCGTTAAGTGACCGATTATAGAGCAAGATTTTAGTGCCCTCTCACACATCAGGGCGTTAAGTGCCTTATTATAGAGCGTCATTTTTAGTGCCTTCACATACATTCGAGGCGCTAAGTGCCTTATTATAGAGCAGTATTTCAGTGCCCTCTCATACATCAGGGCGTTAAGTGACCGTTTATAGAGCGGTATTGTAGTGCCCTCTCATACATTCGAGGCGTGAACTGCCCGATTATAGAGCGGTATTTTAGCGCCCTCTCATACATAAAGGCGTTAAGTGCCTTATTATAGAACGGTATTTTAGTCCCCTCTCATACATTCGAGGCGTTAAGTGCCCGATTATAGAGCGGTATTTTAGTGCCCTCTCATACATAGAGACGTTAAGTGCCTTATTATAGAGCGGTATTTTAGTGCCCTCTCATACATAGAGGAGTTAAGTGCCTTATTATAGAGCGGTATTTTAGTGCCCCTCATCCATTCAAGGCGTTAAGTGCCCGATTATAGAGCGGTAATTTAGTGCCCTCTCATACATAGAGGAGTTAAGTGCCTTATTATAGAGCGGTATTTTAGTGCCCTCTCATACATTCGAGGCGTTAAGTGCCCGATTATAGAGTGGTATTTTAGTGCCCTCTCATACATAGAGGAGTTAAGTGCCTTATTATAGAGCGGTATTTTAGTGCCCTCTCATACATTCGAGGCGTTAAGTGCCCGATTATAGAGCGGTATTTTAGTGCCCTCTCATACATAGAGGAGTTAAGTGCCTTATTTCATAGCGGTATTTTAGTGCCCTCTCATACATTCGAGGCGTTAAGTGCCTTATTATAGAGCGGTATTTTAGTCCCCTCTCATACATTCGAGGCGTAAAGTGCCCGATTATAGAGCGGTATTTTAGTGCCCTCTCATACATAGAGGATTTAAGTGCCTTATTATAGAGCAGTATTTTAGTGCCCTCTCATACATAGAGGTGTAAGTGCCTTATTATAGAGCGGTATTTCACTAAACATGGTGTCCCTCGCTGTATTCACTATTTCAGAGAATGGCCCCAAAGAAAAAGGACAGCAAGGACAGCCCGACGCTGATAAGGTCAACAAAGAAAACAAGGGAAGTATCAATTTTTTTAATTTTTTTTACCTGCTAATTTAATAAGGGAAATAACAGAAATTATTATATAACCTATAAATAGACGCGTTTTCATTGGCTAAAAAGTAATTTTTTAGAAAAAATATCTAGCGATATTGACCTGTTTTTTTCTGATATTGACCAGTTTTATAAATAGTAACAGGGGAAGACCTATATACATGATGTTGTTATATATGATAAATTGAGGGTTATATAATAAAACAGTTATGGACTTTTCAGCTGTTATACATGATGTTGATATGTACCAAAAAATCATTATTGACCTCGGCTATCGCCTCGGTCAATAATGATTTTTTTGGTGCATATCACATCATGTATAACAGCTGAAAAGTCCATAATTGTATAATGTCACTCAAAGAGTCACGGCCTCACTGTCCGAAATAGTAGAAAAGGCTCTGGCCTCTAAGGCAAAAACAACTGAAAATATCATCATAGATGACAATGTTAACTCATTAGTCGGCAAAATAACAGCTGAGTTTAAAGCACACACATCGTTTACAAGCGTATCAATGCCAGCTGACGCCATGCTTTCAGAAAAGATAATTCATGATAAAACACTTATATCAATCAGATTATGACGTTAGAATCATTTCATTAACGTCTAAATTCTCACAACACCATATAGTTAGGACGGAATCGGGCGTAAAATGCCGAAATTAGGATAGCACGTATTACTGCGCAGAAGCAATTTCTTTGCAAATAAGAGATAGTGTGTAGGATCATTCATTATGTTTTGGTCATATAGAATAGAAAATATTAGTATTTGTCAATTCTAAGTCGGACACCTGGACTCCCATGAAAATCCCGATGTACTCCCTTTTATAAATGAAATAACATATAACGTCACTCAAAGAGTCACGGCCTCACTGTCCGAAATAGTAGAAAAAGCTTTGGCCTCGAAGGCAAAAACAACAGAATACGTCATCATGAATGACAGTGTTAACTCATTAGTCGGCAAAATAACACGTGGGTCTAACGCACACAAATCGTTTACAAGCGTATGAATGCCAGTCGACTCCATGATATCAGAAAAGATAATATCAAATATACGGGCCATTGAATTTGTAGATTTAAGTCATTTAAGACACGTCCTTTTAGACACAATCCCCAAAATATATGTCATATATTTGAAAATATTAAATATCAAGTTCATTGATAATTGTAACATTTTAAGATCTCACAGTTCTCTGAATCTTTCCGAAATTCAAGAGCTCATACGTCTGTGATCTTATCAACAGGTGTCCGTTAATAGCCAATTATCTTTGTCTGTGGGTGGCAGCAGACAGTTCAATGTTCAAAGATGTCCGTAGGAATCGTTAACCTCCACCTAATTCAGTTAATGGTACAATTAATGGTCATTAGAGTATATTATCATTACTGTATCTTTGATTAAGAATGTGGAATGCGTGGTCCAGTGGTAGAGCGCCGAACTCCTGATCGAGAGGTCGTGGGTTCGATCCTCCGTCGCGGCCACGTTATTTATCCTTGAGCAAGATAATTAAACCACATTGCTTAGTACTGGTTCTACCCAGGAAGCCATCGAGAGTGATTAATCTAAGTTGAAAGAACTTGTTTCGCAATCGATGTAAAATAAATATGTTTAAAAAAAACAAGAATGGCCACCCGGTCAACTTCCGGTAGGCATTATATCCATTCTGTGTCATACATAACCTAGGACGCAATGTTCATTAAAATTAATTATTTTTTGCCGTTTCTAATGGTTCATTACCTGAATTGAATTGAATTGGGTTTTAAAACGCACCAACACATGAAAGGTTATATGGCGCCTAACAGGCATGAACATGCCAGGCTCATCCTTCATGTACATCGAGATAAAATATGGAGAATGGGCCTAGGACCTTCTCACCCTGAACTGAAGAGTTGCTGCAAATGCTATTGTAGACACTCCAATTACGCTTGAGTCACGTTTATTGTTTTCTGCCACTGCTCTCAGTGATGTGAGCGAAATGGCACCCGAAACAATGCAGGGGTCATGATGAAGACCTTTAATGAGCATGAACAAAAAATAACAAAATGAATATGAATGGAAGGGCTTGGGTCCTACCCCTGAACAAGCTATGATAGGCACTTTAGAAATGTATACAAAATAATTCTCTTTGAGTTATTTGAGGTTCTAAAATACATGTTCGCATTATCTTCATTCTGTGTCACACATAACTTAGAAAGCATTGTTCATTCCAATTAATTATCTCTTGATGTTTATAAGTGGTTCATTACCAGAACAAGCTCGAATAAACGTTATAAATATATGTCTGAGTTATTTGTGGTAAAACATGACTATTTGTTTTAATTAATTCAAATAGGCAATAAATCCTATGCTTAATGTGAAAAAGCCATATGATTGCGTCCGTCTGACAACAGGTGTCAAACAATACCTTTTGATATGTAAACAATTTGTAGCATCGCCCAGCGGAAGGTCTACGGTTTTTTTTCCAGACATGCTGTTTTTCGCCGTTTACAGACGCCAGTGGAGAAGTCGGCGGTGGAGCTATTTACAACGTGTCCGACGCGCAGTTGCGGTCAAATACATACATCAATAAATAGAGGTCAGTGGGTTCACGGCCTTCATTACATAGTCGCTCAACATTACAGATAAAGATAACACGGAACATCCATGCGTTCATTTCACTGATTACTTGTGAGCGGTTTGCATTCAAACTAGACTCATTATCAAATATTGACCCCACCATGGGTTCATGTGGGGTTGTATTCGTACACACGGGGAGTGACCTTACCATGTGTTCATGTAGGGTCGTTCTTGTTTATAAACTACATGGATATATATGGGAAGCCATAACCGTCAAAATGTGGATATTTACAAACCACTCAATGACAGGCCATTTAATTCAACATGAAGTCATTTGATGACGTACATATTGATTCGATGCGACGTGTAAACTCGGTTCATTCGTTACAAAGTGAATTGATACGGTTCGAAGTGAAGTGATACGGTGTACAATTTCAAACCATACGACGCAAAGTCATTTGATGACATACATATTGATTCGATGCGACGTGTAAACTCGGTTCATTCGTTACAAAGTGAACTGATACGGTTCGAAGTGAAATGATACGATGTACAATTTCAAACCATACGACGCAAAGTCATTTGATGACGTACATATTGATTCGATGTGACGTGTAAACTCTGTTCATTCGTTACAAAGTGAACTGATACGGTTCGAAGTGAAATGATCGGGCGAAAACACAGTCGGTGCGATGCAAACGCAATCCGTTCAACAGAAACTGATTTCATTACGTGCAAAGTGAAACGGTGCGACATCTGGCGGCGATATTTGCCACATCACTTGCAAGGTTATTTCCCATACATAACATATATATTATGATAAATCAAAGTACTAAAGGTACTGAGAATGCACATTTCCATAAATTTTACATAGTTTTAGCCAACTTGGCGATCTTTGGCGACCTACCAAAATCTTAGAGGGTCAATCCATTCCAAATATATTGTGTTCAATTGTCATTAAACTGTTTCAAATCTAGACTAGAATATTATTTTATGAAATTGCTGATGGATAGACAGATTTGTGATTTGTGTTCATGGCCAAACTGTCACTCAAGATGAACTCCATGTCTAAAATTATGTCATTTACAGAGTGGCGTGTATTAAGTAGTCTTCCGGGAACAAGATGCACAAGAGGGCCTGTATCACTCTACTGGCTTGAATAGTCTAAGGCGATATGACAATGCGACATTGCGATACGACAACTCGACATTGCGATACGACAACTCGACAATGAGATACGACAATGCTACATTGCAATACGACATCGCGACATAATTGTCGCGATGTCATATTGCAATGTCGCGACAACGCAATGCAATGCAATACAATTATGTCGCGATGTCGTATTGCAATGTAGCGTTGTCGTATCTCAATGTCAAGTTGTCGTATCGCAATGTCGCATTGTCATTTCGCAATGTCGCGTTGTCGGGTGTCGCATTGTTGCCCACGACAATGCGACATTGTATCTGGCCCCAACCGGACACCGTTTGAAACTGCACATGGCTGCAGCATTTTTACCTACTTCGTCCAGCTAGGTTCTGTTCTATTTCTTGTTGTTGTTTATTTATCAAAATGATGGTCACTTTTACCCGTGTATTTACTTATAGTCAATTTCAATTCTTCTTTCCACCAATAAATTTGTATTTTATTTTTTTAGTAAATACTACAGTAAAGTTTCTTTTCAATGTGTGGGACAGACATAGAGAAGTTGAATCAACGGGTAGTGCCTCTTGTTAAGTTATTTGTCCCTGCAGCAGAAGACGTTTTCTAGGTTACGCCACTGAACTTGGACAAGTTCAAAACCAGTTGCATCAGACTAGACACATCAGAGTTATAGCCTTTGATTTTTTAAACAAGATATCCGTGTATTCACATGTCTCGCCTAACGGGGGCTGGACTTAAAAATAAAACGGTCAATGATGCTTAAATGAGGTTGTAAACATTTTAGTAACTAAAAACAATGGAGTTTGCCGTTTGCTGAGATGACATTTAAGTGCATTTGTTTAAAAGTAAAATGCCATTCTATTAAAAACAAGAGGCACAAGAGGGCCTGTGGATGCTCTACTGGCTAAAAACGTCTCTTACATCAAGGGTTGTCGACATAAAATTCCCATCAGTATTTGTTTTCAAACATTGCAAAAACAACAGGATCGCTCACCTGGTAATCATGGGCAACAAGTCTGCTGTGTCTAGTCTGGCATGGGTATTTTTTAATTTGTCCCACTTCTATGAATGAAATTTTATAAAAATGGGGCGGGGTGGTGGGGAACGGGGTTATATTAACATTCTAAACAAATATGGTAAAGATCAGATAAAAAATGAAGTAACTACAGATTTAACAAAGGAAATACAATATAGCATTTTTCAACAAATCAAGGGCCATAACCTGTCGTTACTAACAAGATCTAGCTGGTTTTCGAACTTGTCCGAGATTTCATTGATATACCGTGATTTGCACAACTAGACATCATACTGAGGCTTCCTGCCAAATTTTGTAGAAAGTTTAGGAGGAGTAGCGCCGACAAGAAATTTAAATGTGAAAGTGCCATAACTCCGTCATACATCAGCAAACTGGGAAAAAGCGTGATATGCACAACTAGACATCTTACCGATGCTTCCTGCCAAGTTTCGTCGAAAGCGAAATCCAACAAGGCTTTAGGAGGAGTAGAGCCGACAAGAAATTTAAAAGTAAAAATGTCAAGGGGCCGTAACTCCATCAAAAATCAACGAACCGAAAAAAAAATGAAATAAAAAAAAAAAGAAAAAAAAGAAAGTTTTTTTTTCAAATACAACAACAAAAAAATAAACAAAAAACATTTAAAATAGTAAATCAATAAATATATCAAATACAAAAAAATAAATAAAAAATAAAAATAATCAAAAAATAAATAAAAAAAATAAAAATTATATATATATTTAAAACAAATTTAAACAAAAAAAAATGTACAAATAATAATAAAAAAATACTACTAATAAAAAAAAAGGCAAAACAGTTTGGTAAAGATCAGATGAAAGCCCCGTCGTATTAACGAGGCAAAATATAGCCTTTTTTAACCAAATGAAGGGCCATAACTCCGCTGTTACTAGTCCGATCTGGCTGGTTTTCGAACTTGTGCGAGCTTTCGTTGATATTAACAATATGTTAAAGTTTTGTAAAGATCGGATGAAAAATGAAGGCCCTTGGCCAGTAGAGCTAAAATCATCAGCTCCAGAAAGTAGGTCAAGGTCATAGATGAAATCCATGCATCCAAAAAGATGCACTACCCAAGACACAACTATGTCAAAATAGAATATGTTTTCTTCCAAAGATTAAGCTATAAATTAGGTTTAAAACATATAGTGCATAATTATAGTTCATAAGAGAGTGATGTAAATGTAACAATTAAAGTTATCTGCCCTTTGCTTGGATGGTGAAGGTCACATCCACATTTGCTTTGTCACGTTGCAATGTACCACTCAAGATACAACTATAAGCAAAGTTTGTTTGAAAGGTCTTAGTGCATACAGTTTGTGAAAAAGTGACCTAAACGCAAAAGTTGAAGGTAAAAATTAAGTTATCTGTCATTTGCTTGGAGGGTCAAGGTCACTTTCACATTTGCTTTGTCATGTTGTGATGTACCACTCAAGATACAACTATAAGCAAAGTTTGAAAGGTCTAGTGCATACAGTTTGTGAGAAAATGACCTAAACCGCCGCCGGAAAAGCAACACCTATGTCTCTTTTTTTCTTCGAATAGGCGAGACAAAAACTGTTTTCCGGCCTTAGACTATTCAAGCCGGTAGAGTAATACAGGCCCTCTTGTGCATCTTGTTCCCGGAAGACTACTTAATACACGTCACTCTGTAAATGACATAATTTTAGACATGGAGGTCATTTTGAGTGACAGTTTGGCCATGAACACAAATCACAAATCTGTCTATCCATCAGCAATTTCATAAAATAATATTCTAGTCTAGATTTGAAACAGTTTCATGACAACTGTTCACAATATATATTGGGATGGATTGACCCTCTAAGATGTTGGTAGGTCGCCAAAGATCGCCAAGTTGGCTAAAACTATGTAACATTTATGGAAATTTGATCGTGCAAATATTCATACAGTCTTTCCTATCAAACCTTGCATTCCGAGTACTTTTAGTACTTTGATTTATCATAATATATATGTTATGTAGGGGAAATAACTCTGCAAGTGATGTGGCAAATATCGCCGCCAGATGTCGCACCGTTTCACTTTGCACGTAATGAAATCAGTTTCTGTCGAACGGATTGTGTTTGCATCGCACCGACTGTGTTTTCGCCCGATCATTTCACTTCGAACCGCATCAGTTCACTTTGTAACGAATGAACAGAGTTTACACGTCACATCGAATCAATATGTACGTCATAAAATGACTTTGCGTCGTATGGTTTGAAATTGTACATCGTATCATTTCACTTCGAACCGTATCAGTTCACTTTGTAACGAATGAACCGAGTTTACACGTCGTATCGAATCAATATGTACGTCATCAAATGACCTTGCGTCGTATGGTTTGAAATTTTACACCGTATCATTTCACTTCGAACCGTATCAATTCACTTTGTAACGAATGAACCGAGTTTACACGTCGCATCGAATCAATATGTACGTCATCAAATGACTTCATGTTGAATTAAATGGCCTGCCATTGAATGGTTTGTAAATATCCACATTTTGACGGTTATGGCTTCCCATAGTAATACATATATTTCGTATGTGTCGTGTCCGGCCGTTTCCAAAGGTCCACTTGAAAGAGACATTTTGAAGTCGTACATTCGACGGAATATCACTTTACGAGAGGTTCAACGTATATGAATTAGTTTTTACTTAGTGATTTAATGTATATGAATTATTTTTATTCACGTGTACATTTATGTCAGAACCGCACCATGGGTTCATGTACGATCGTTCAGACGCGTTAAGGTATAATGTGCATTTCGCTAAAACAACAGCATAAAATACGCGTAATTAATTGGTTTGTTTTTCTTTTGTTGTTTTGTGTTCGATATATGCCAAGGTCATTCGTTTTGTTTTTGTTTCTATCCCTTTCTTATGGCGATTTCATCTGTCAAATTGTCTGATGAGAGTGGCGAAAATCGCCATAGCTAATTAAAGATTATATAAACACCATTAATGTTTTTAATATAAAAAACAGTTATTTCCAATTAACGACAAATCGTGTAACAACTTAGATTACGTAATATTGCATAATAATATTTAGTACATCTAATTTTATAGTGCTTTATTCTATATCAGTTTCATTATGCAATTAAAGGAAATTAATATGTGTTACATAATATTACAATGGTTCATGCAATATTACATGTCTACTATTTGAACTTTAAACATATTCACACCCTTGTGAATAAAAAGTCACTTTGTGGCATATATATATCGGCACTACACCCACTAGTTGTTTGTTACTTACTTCCCAGAATAAACAATGCGCATAATACTAGTTTCTGTGCAGAGAAAGTGTTTCTGTTGCACATACGTAAAGAAATAACATTTTAATGCCAAAGACTTGGGTATTTATAGTTGCCGACAATGCCGACGATTATCGTACATTAGTCAATGTTTCACCCCCAGTGCTTACTCGTCGATCTTATTATGAATGTTTACACAGAAATGTTCTATGAAGCTGCCTATAACACAGTTTTACATTGAAATGCAGATCCATTGTATTTAAGTGGGTGGGGTAATTCAATATGCGAATTTTAAGAAACAGTGCTAAAATAGGCATTTATATGCATAGTTCATTCAACCTTTTCAATTTTTATTATTTAGCTATGTTTTTATATTGTAATACCTCATTGAAATGTATTTTTCGTAAAAAATGTTGCAAATATACATAAACATAAACCTGCAGTGATTTTATGACAATCGCACATTTTTGAGCCATAAAATAACTTATTTCCCCTATCTAGATTTTTCTAGACTTTTTTGTAATTTTTTGTAATATCATTATCTATCAGAAAATCAGAACATCATTTCTGTTGCAATTAGTTTGATGTGGGTTCACAGGCTGAGTGGATTATGTTTGAATTCCGATCTTCGCCAGCGACTCAAGTGAGATTCTTCTTCTTCTTCTTCCTTCTTCCTTCCAGTGTAAGGGTAGATATCTAGTACCTTGTGTCAAAACTGGTAAAACCGAAAAACCCAGCTGACCACTTGTCGCTATGTACAGATAAAATTGAATACATGATGTTGGGATCTTATAAGTGTAGGATGATGGCTGGGGAAGGTCAAATAACTGCGGCCCTGAACTCCTCTGGTACCAATATATCAGTCAGTCTGTTGGGTAATAGGTTCCATTTCCTGTTAGTTCGGGAAAGAAGGAATATATGTAACTATCTGATCTGGTGGATGTCGGATAGTGCCTGTTTGATTCTAGTCCAGCTGTCACTGGCCCTCAAGATGCCATCTGTGGTCATCGTAACTATGTTATTCTGGATTTTGAGCAGCATATTATGTTATTTTTGTCTCGCCCACGATAGCGAGTATAGCGAGACAAGCAGTCACTTTTCCAGCGGCGGCGTCCGCATTTTAAATCAACTATTGGTATATATCAACAAGCACTGCTAAAAAATGTCTGATACTTTGTCAGATGGTTTGTTGGGTCAAAGGATATCACATAATACCATAGTTACCTAGGTCAAGGTCATATTCAGATTTTGAACAACATCGTCAGTCTGGAAAGATATCTACGGTGTCGGAGAGTCACGGCACTGCACCAATGCTGTGACGCAGCCGGGGTGCTTTCGGTGTTCCAGCATGTGTGCTACGGCCACCATTTGGTGGTTTCAGTCTTTCGAGTCATATTCGAGGGTGGGTCTGACCATTGGTGTGTATGCAGCCGTCTTGACTTCCTTAAGTCTGAGGTTGCGTCTGATGAAACACAGTGTTCGGTTGGGTTTGGCAGCTTTTTACAACTCGGTTCTTCGCTGATCGTGACCCACAGGTACTTGCTACTATCAATGACTGAGAGTAAATGGCCATGGAACGAGAAGTTTGTATCGATGATGTTTCTTCGACTGCCCCCAATCGAAGAAACATCATCGATACAAACTTCTAATAATTGTACATTGTTCAGGGTGAAATTGCATCTTCCAGTCCTTTTCCCAAGTTTCTAAAGCTGTCAGGACCTTTTCGAGAAGGTTGGCGTCTTTCTGACCCCCTGATGAGACGGAATCTATAAAACTATTTATTGTATACTTTAATATTGTCCCGTTCAGTTTGCATTGAGCTTAGTGTGCAATATTTTACGATATTGCACACATTGATATTGCACAGGAACTTTTTCTCGTGCTTGGTAAGAGCCGCGAAATAGAAATAAGGAACTACTTTCAAATAAAATAACGGAATCCTTCCTACAGTGTCAACAAAAAAATACGTGTTTTTTATGCAACCGAAAAATAGTAATCGCACCGTTCGTCTGTCCGGCTTCTGTCTGTCCGGATTCTGTCTGTCTGTCTGTCCGTCATTCCGAAGTTCGTGTCCGGACCGTAGCTTCACAACACCTGCAAGGATTTTTAAATAACTTGGCACAAGTGATCACCATAACAAGACGATGTGTCGCGCACAAAACCCAGGTCCGTTCCTCAAAGGTAAAGGTCACACTTGAAGTTCATAGGTCAAAAACAGGAACGCAATTTCGTGTCCGGACCGTAACGTCACAACCCCTGCAGGGATTTTTAAATAACTTGGCACAAGTGATCACCATAACAAGACGATGTGTCGCGCGCAAAACCCAGGTCTTAAAGGTCAAGGTCACACTTGGAGGTCAAAAGTCAAATTGTGTCCTGTTATTTTAGTCTCGCCCACGATAATGGGTAGCAAGACATAGGAGTCACTTTTCTGGCGACTACAGGCGTCCGCATTTGAAATCAACTACTAGTATATCTCAACAATAGCTACTCAACAACCGCTGCTCAATTGTTTTGATACTTTGTCAGATGCTTTGTTGGGTCAAGGGACATCACACAATGCCAAAGTTACCAAGGTCAAGGTCATATTTTGCGTTATTTTTCCAAAACTTAACCTTGGTTAGGTAACAACCTCAGTCAACTGTATGTGATTGTCTCATTTTCTTTGTTTGATACTTGTTCATATGTATTGTTGGCATTGGTGGACATCACTGAACGACAAAAAATACCAAGGTCAAGGTCATATTTTGCTTATTTTTCCCAAACCTTAACCTTGGTTAGGTAACTTAACCTCAGTTAACTTTATGTGATTGCCTCACTTTATGTCTTTGATACTTGGTCATATGTATTGTTGGCAATGGTGGACATTGCTGGACGAGAAAAAATACCAAGGTCAAGGTCAAATTTTGCGTTATTTTCCCCAAATTTAACCTTACGTAACTTAACCTTGGTTAGGTAACTTAACTTCAGTTAATTTTATGTGATTGCCTCTCGTTATGTCTTGTATACTTGGTCATATGTATTTTTGTCATTGGTGGACATCGCTGAACGACAAAAAATACCAAGGTCAAGGTCATGTTTTGCGTTTACCCTAAACATCAGTTTGGTTAGGTAAGTTAACCTGAGTTAACTTTTTCTGATAACTTTAATTTCTTTGTTTGATACTTGGTCATATGTATTGTTGCCATTGGTGGACATCACTGAATGACAACAAATACCAAGGTCAAGGTCATATGTTGCGTTATTTCCCCCAAACTTAACCTTGGTTAGGTAACTTTACCTCAGTTAACTTTATGTGATTGTCTCACTTTATGTCTTTGATACTTGGTCATATGTATTGTTGGCAATGGTGGACATTGCTGGACGAGAAAAAATACCAAGGTCAAGGTCATATTTTGCGTTATTTTCCCCAAATTTAACCTTACGTAACTTAACCTTGGTTAGGTAACTTAACTTCAGTTAATTTTATGTGATTGCCTCTCGTTATGTCTTGTATACTTGGTCATATGTATTTTTGTCATTGGTGGACATCGCTGAACGACAAAAAATACCAAGGTCAAGGTAATATTTTGCGTTATTTTCCCAAAACTACACCCTGGTTAACCACAGTAACTTAACTTCTTACGATTACCTCGCTTCGAGACACCCTTAGACCGAGGTCTTGTTTCAGGAAGTAATATATGTTACCATATACATTCGGCTACAAAAAGTCAATATATAATAACCAGTTTATGAACACAGACATAACATATAGGAAACAAAGTTAATGATGTAGCCCAACTATCACATTGCACTTTTCCTTTGAACTCCTCTTGGGTCACTAAATCACGTTGTCCATAACGTCTCGCCCTGTTGTGTCGCGTCCCGTCACATATTTTTGTCGCGTCGCGTGCCGTCGCGTCCCGTCGCGTAACACATGTTTAATACTTGCGTATCTCAAACAATTTTAAATGGATTGTTCCCAAACTTCATATACTCATAACCACTGATGACCTTATGTCCCTCTACATCATCCATCATTGATTGTCTAATTTATTACAGAATTATGGCCCTTTGTTTGACATAGAATTTTCCATTTTAATATTGTATAATGACCTGTTAACATATTTTTTCTCAAACATTTTCGATTTTATTGTTCCCAAACGTCATGTACACATAACAACTGATGACCTTATGTCCCTGTACATCACCCATCATTGATTGCCGAATGTATTACAGAATTATGTCAAGGGGTTTCATCATTAAATTCCTTTCAATACCGTTTTACAAGTGCAAAACACAACAACAGCCTCAACCGAAATTTAAACCCACAACTCAATGCTAACAATCTGAAAGAAGATTTTAAAAGTTTTCCCTTTATAAGTCTATGCAAAACATGAAAAACCTTTATATACAAACTTTAGAAAAAATAACAAAAGAAAAAACGCATCCAAACAGAAAACAATAATAAACAATATTTACCTTCAGTTGGATTTGAACCCACGGCCCTAGCTTCCCAATGTACAAGAAGTAATTCAAAGACTTTTCTATGGTGGCCATCTTGGATAGCACGTTTAACTTATTTTAACAAATTTAAAAAAGACATTCATCTAAGGATCACCTAACTGAATTGACCTAACTGTTTCTGAGAAGACGATTTTTTGAAGATTATCCCTACATAAGTGTATGTAAACATGTGATCCCTGGGGCGGGGTCAAATGTGACCCCGGATCACCATTTGACAAGCTTGGTAGATGATCTTAAGCTTCTTGTAATTGCAAAATATTAAACCTCTGGCTCTTCTAGTTTCAGAAGAATATTTTTAAGTATTTCCCTACAACATTTGTAAAACATTTGACCCCTTGGGCGGGACCAAATGTGACCCAAGTGTCACAATTTGAACAAACTTGGTAGAGGACCATAAGCCTATAGCAAACGCAAAACATTAAACCTCTGGCTCTTTTACTTTAGAGAAGATTTTTTAAATTTTCTCTGTGTAAAACATGCAAAATATTTATATACAAACTTTAGAAAAATTAAACAAAAGAAAAAACGCATCCAAACAGGAAACGATTATAAAATTGAAGAATAAAAAAACAATAAAAAACAAAACACCTCCAGTGGCATTTGAACCCACGGCCTTAGCTTCTCAGTGTAGTTTTCTATGGCGGCCGTCACCATTTGAACAAACTTAGTAGAGGACCATAAGCTGATGATACATGTAATACATGAGAGCTCCGCGCCTTGTGTTTTGAGAGAAGAAGATTTTTTTAAAGTTTTTTCCTTTATAAGTCTATGAAAAACATGCAAAATCTCAATATACAAACTTTGAACACGGCCATTTTTGACTCCGTGGACTTCATTTGAACAAACTTGATAGTCTAGGCCAACGATCATTTTAAAAGAAAAACTGTTGACATCTGTCCAGCGGTTCCTGAGAAGAAGATTGTTTAAGGTTTCGAACATATATGGTAATGTCGGCCATCTTGGATGTCGCGCTGACCTAATTTTAACAAATCTAAAAAGCATTTATCTAAGGATCATCCATATGAAATTTGGCCTCAGGTGATCTAAAAACACATAAAAGTCAAGATACTGATATAAATGCCATGTCTGCAAAACACAAAACACTGAACAATGGTTCTTGACACTGAAGTACTTCACTGTTCTTGAGAAGAAGATTGTTTTAATGTTTTTTCCTGTATAAATCTATAACAAATACTTCGATATAAAAGCCGAAATAGACATGTGTCTCGTTGTCAGTGAGATGCCTTTTGCCACAGGGTAGTATTAAATGTTTTAAACTAATTATTACCGAAGTATGAACAAGCTATTGCTGGTAAACCAATAAATCAATCCGTGGTCTGTATCAAAATATTGAAACTATACTTGATTTTAGTGTATGTACAAATAACTTCATTAACTAAACATAACAGCGAAATCTAGTGAAAAATATATAAATGTTTGAAACAGTATGTTATTTGTATACATAGTCGCTCTTAGACAGGTATGCGCGAACACGATGCGCATAAATGTTCTTCTTAAAGCTGCTGACGCTATACTTAAACTGATACTGACTCATGAATAGGAATAAGTCGCGGGTGAAGTAAGTCACGGGTGAAGTAGTTTCACTTCGACAGACGTCCAAAAGTCGTTATATAAGCCAGAAATCGATGCGTAAAAATCACATTTTAACTAGCCGTCGTACAGGTAACATCGATAATATACGGCTTCCGAATTTAGTTCATAAAAAAGTAGTTGCCGGAAACGGGATTTAAACCAGGGACTTTGCAGTTTTTTTTGCAACCTAACGATTTAACCACTACCACCGACTCTTGTTGGTATTTTGTAGCATTTCTGACACGACATAGTCATTACGTAATAACTACAGCACATACACACGCATCGAGATTAAAGTTTTGAGACGGAAGATTAGTTAAATTGATAATAAACAGTATTTTACACCACGCAATGGTTATTTACATGTGCAAGATAATGGAGTATATACGGATACTTCTTAAAGGTCGTTCAAATATGTAAAGTAATTTTGCATCGTAATATATGTTACTAAAAAGTCCATGTTTTAAAAAAGGCACCATAGCTCAGTGGTTAGAACGTTGGACTGTAAAAGAGAAAGTCGTGTGTTCGAAAGAGGCAAACAAAAATCCCTTTTAAATCATATTACTACAGGTGCGATGTGAACTGCCCTGTGGCTATATAGTAAATGATGTCCGCCGTTAAACTTGATCGCTTAAATACCCGATTTCGCCATGAGCTGGTGAACATGAAGTTACAAATAAATACACGCCTACAAAGAAATAAGCGATTAAATACAGAGCCAGTAGCTTTAAGAATATCGGTATAATCGATGGATGCTCTCCGAATTGGATGCTTTGAAAAAAATGTCCATTTTACAAACTTATCTGTTATTATATAATAAGAGTAATTTTCTCAGACAAAGGTCAAAAGCAAACAGCATACTGTTGCGTACCAATTACAAAATAAAAGGCAACCCATTACATTCCCCCCTCAACGCTGTAGGTTCGATCCCACAGGGGCCTAGGAATCTTTATGTGAGGAAGCTATCCAGCTGGCTTTCGGAACGTCGGTGGTTCTACCCAGGTGCCCGCCCGTGCACGAAAATTTCCCGGATGGGGTATTCCTCCACCAATGGAAGCTGGAAAGTCATCATATGACCTTAGCTGTTGGTGCGATTATAAAATCCAATTCAATCAATCATTACATTTCAAATGAGACGAGAGATGTATGACAAACATGTTTTATAAAAAAGTAAATGTAGGTGTCCATATAAGGATGCTTCTGTATTTACTTAAGCTATAGATAGTTATGATACTTCTCATTGCTCTATATCATTGTATGAAGGTTCGGTCCAGTCGCATAAGAAGTTTTCAATTTCAAGTTATGCTTCTGACAATGCTACAAGTTTTAAACAACAAAGGGAAATTACTCTTATTAGAAGACAGAGTTATGGTTCTTATGCACTGCATTTCCTCTCATTGCCCTCATGCCAGTCCCATTAGTAGTTTTCAAGATATGTTGCGGACAAAGCAAAGGATCTGGAAGGACGCACGGATCAAGCGGCAAAAAACTTCAGGGAGCATAAAGATTAGACTTATCTCAATTGTACACTTTCTGGTCCAAAAAATCAAAAATAAAGCGCTTACTGTGTCGCATTTCACTTTAAAAGTCACAGGATCTGTCAATTGCCTTAACATACTTTAGAAAACTATTTTACTATACATTCAATTTAAATAAAGATTTTCAAGATTTCAAGATTCTTTATTAAGTAACGTAAACATTACAATGTTTCTTGTTACGTGATACAATGAATAATATTATATACAACAGTCAGTCATGATACGTATGTGCATAGACATAAAGGCAATGAGCAAAACATGATTTATACGGAAAAGATATACAAACAGATATTGAACGTGAGGTTGTACAAAGTACATTGAAAAAAATAATAGAACAATGCAATGTATATGTATGTACATATATACATATTGAAATATCATGAAGAACGTTAAAGCATATAGATGTGCAAAAGATGGTGTAGTATTTACTTTAAGTGAGATTTACAGTACATTTTCATGACGATTAACTATGTGTTGTCGAATAATTTCGCTTGATATACAAATTTACAAAGTTTTGAGATAACAGAAAAACTAACAGACTGCATTAGCTCAATAAATTTATAAACGCTTGGTCTAACAAAGTAACGTGATTTAATATATTTTTTTCGAATGTCAGTGTATGCTAGACGTATACAAATAAAAGTGGTATTCGTCTTCTAGATCACCAGAATTGCAAATTAAACAGTAGCGTTGATCATGGTCGATTCTGTTAACACCATAACGACCTGTTTCAATCCGCAGTTGATGCGAAGACAGTCTTACCTTAGTAAGTGCAATACGAAATTTCTGTGGTATTTTATCGAGATAATACTCATAATTGAAAGTAGTCTTAAATAGTCTGTATGTACACAAAGATCGACTGTTATTAAATCATCATATTTTGATGTGAACATGCATGCATTGATGCGTGGGTAGTGCAAACTTAGCTGACACCTTTCCTTTCCTACTGTTTCGGTTAAGCAGTTTATGCGTTTTTTTAATGGAATTGATTATTGAACACACCTTTGTTTTCAAAAAGCTTATATATAAATGCATACGTATGAATAAGTGTATATCTAAAATGAGTACATCGGGGGTCGTCAACATTTTAGAATTGTTATTATTTTATGTTTAATTTATAAAAAAAATGATCTGAAAGAGACCGAAACCACCAAAAGAAAATCAATGATCGGATTTCAGTTGATATATAATAATTTTAGAAGTGGACGGCATATTTGAATTACAATACCCCGTACTGCAAACACACAAACGTTCTGTTTGATACTATTTAATACAGAACTGAAATGCATAAAAATACATTGTATACAGTATACCCTTTCTCATTGTTTATTGCATTCCACTGTATTTTTTTAAATTAATGTGCAGGCCCCGGCTCACAGTGCCTACACCTAGCTACGGGCTTGCTTTCATACACAACCCCAACATCTCGGCCACACTCTAGTGCGCCGACCTTGGGCTTTCATAATCTCCACATCCAATACGCCGAGGCTGTGCTTTCATTATTGTTAGAGTGCAGTTATCTGGTATGCGCATGTATGATAAGGTTGATAGAGTATGGACTATAGTGTGACTGATACTCAAGCATGTATGTAGATAATTTAATCACTATACAAATAAACCATTAATGTTATACTGTGATAATGTGTACATATGTATGCGATGTACAGTGTACCAGGCCGTCTTAATATTACTAGTAATTAATTATATAATACTGAATATGTAGGAAAGTGGATATACAAAAGAAAAACGGAAAGCATGCATTGTATACGCAGTTTTTTTAAAATATCGATTAATATGTATTTTTGTGACTGATACTGTGCATGTTTAGTGATGGACACCCCGTTGAATGATACGGTTACATCTTAAGTTTCTACGCATAAATGTTGGAGAAATTAAACATAATACATACGATAAAAAGCATACATATTATGTAAGCAGTGGTAGTATATTTAAATGCATATACTATAATACGTCAACTGACATACTGATGTACTTATTCGTATACTGGTGTCGATTGATATAAGTTGGTAATTATCTGACAGATATACGCGACAACAACATCCTGATGACTGAGGTAAAGCCGCTCCTGGCCGCCCGTCCGAAATCTTACACTTATACCGGTGACACCGACTACACTGTTAATGCCGGTAGCAGTGACTCCACCGAGCCTATAACATCCGACACACTACACACCGGCAGTAGCAGTGTCTCCCCTGTCCCGGTGGCCGTTACGCAGACATCAAAAGGCAAACAGCGCACGTTAACATACCAAGACGGGTTAGACGTTTTACAAGGCAGACTGGTGAAACCTCCAGAAGACAAGAAAGTCAGTGAACCAGAAACGAGGGTATACAGAGCAAGGTGGTATATACTGTTCATACTAAGTCTTTCGACCACTTTACAGAATGCCGTGTGGGCATCATGGGGACCTATTGCACAATCCGCGAAGGTATATATTTAATCGTGTTATTGTTTCTTCAATCACTGTTTTAAAAATAACAACATCACAACATATCATAGCACGGGCATCGTTAATTTCAAGTTTGATTACCGAAAATGGTTCTGTTTATGTTAGTATAGGTCCTTGTCAGCTAAAGACCACTAAGCTGTGATTGGTCAAAAAAGGTGCATGGAATCCGAAACTAAAGTTTACCAGCGTGAAGTCCAGCTGGCCTTGAATTCACCAACCATTCTTGAGAATATTCTTAGACTTAAGTCCAGGTCTGCAAATTTCAATCACAAATATGTCTAACAGTTAAAAGGATAAACGTTCATAACAAGCTGCTATTTATAAATATAATAACAACTAATTAATTGCAACTTCTTACGATTGTTTATCATTGAAGGTGATGGGAATATTTTCGAATGGAATTTGAGTACATGAGCTCAAGTCCAAGAATAGTTTGAAGAACGGTTGGTGAATTACAGGCCTGGATTGGATGAGTCAGAAATAAATGTTTTCTTTAAAATAAGCCTTGTTTATTTACTGGAATATAATGTTCTAGAAGTTTCTGTCCCATACAGAAACAACAGAAACATAAACATCCAATAGAAACATACACATCTTATTTATTTAAAATATCTTGAATGCCAAAATCAACAATATACATGCACACGCAACATCGTAAGTAAATATAGTCATTTGAATAACTGCAAAATCTGAGGGTGTGTCACTTCCGAGCCCAGTTTGACCAATGTTTCATATTACCATGACTAATGTAAAAAGTTCCTTATTGCATTACCCTTGCCATGGATGGAACATTTTTTCAAGGGTGTAATTTGTCTTACAGATATGTAGAAATCAGGGAAGCTTTAAAAAAGATATCATGTGAGTCTATGGGGAAATCAATTGTTCTCTGTGATCTAACATATATCTACTACAAATAGACCGTTTGATAATTTCTTCCAGCATTAGTAAGACTTCCAGAATAAAACATGATTGATTCTTAATTTTCTTCCTACTATATTTTAAATATTAAAAACCTATATTCTACTAACAATATCTGGTTACATGAAGATGTTTCGTAAAACACCACGCGTAATTAGTACAGGTGAAACTCATTTTTGAATAACTTAACTAATAAGAAAAACAGCTCTTTTCTTTTGATCAAACATTTCTTTGCTGATCAATTTCATGTCCTGGCAGGCTGTGTATGGTTGGAAGACCTCCACGGTGGCCATGATGATCAACTGTGGCAATATCGGCGTGCTTCTTCCTCTTGTCTTAGCTGCATACCTGGTTAGCAAGAAAGGTAAGTTATCTCGCACCAAAGAATACGACAGTTTAGAAACAGAACATCGTTTACGGTAAATTATCATTCATAACATCACTTTTTTTCAGTTCTGTTATACACACTTATTAAACTACCCCGGTAGTTTAAAGGGCGAGTATCGTTTTTCGCAACTGAACGACAGTGATATAATAACGATAAACCACCGCAGTCGATGTTCTATGTCAAATCTAATACCCATAAAAAGTATCGCCCTCATCGTAATGACAAATGACCACATCACAATGTAAAGCGACCACATCATAATGAAAAGTGACCACATCATAATGGAAAGTGACCACATCATAATGAAAGTGACCACATCATAATGGAAAATTACCATCAAAGTCGTGTTTGGCGTTCCATAGCCCTTACTGGTTAATTTGTGGTATCGTTACTCCAATTAACATTTAAGGCACGTTATGCATCATGTGTACCACAATTGCTGTTATACCTGTCTGACCGGTGAAATTCATCCCATTGAACACAACGCAGAATAAGCTCTTTTTTTTTTTAAATCAGTCGAGTTCCACAACTCTTACATTCTTCACATAAATTCACGTTAATTCCGTAAATCACACACACTTGGCGGCAAACTGTCCCTTATCTAGAAAAAAACACCGATTCAGTTTTTCAACATTTCGCGTCTGTCATTCACACTATGCGTATTTTGAGTTAAAACACATATGTCAAAACCGCATCTCTGCTTATCATCTGTGCTCATACTCTCCAAAGTGATGACAACTTAAAATACTTGATATTCATGATAACTGACATAACACTGTAACACCAGGTTAGATTTAACTATGAAATAAAAACATTAGAAACTCTGGATTTTTCCATGGAGCTATTTTAGTCTAGATCATCTGCGACGCTTGCTTGTTTTCAAGACAAACGTCTAGAACAGTTCTTCTAAAAAAAAAGTTTGGTTTTTACCGCGTTTCCGGTATCGTTTCTGATTGACTGATACGGACGCACCTTTTATCGAAGACATACAGAACGACAGAAAGACAATAAATTAATAAATAAACAAAGAGCGAAACTGCATCATTATATCGACCATATAAACTTCATCATTATATGGTCATACATACTATAATAAAAAATAAATAAATGCCGGACATGTGTTTCCGCTTTCATTTTGTTTTCTGCATTAACGGTCAAGACGTTTATATTTACAATCAAGCGTCGAAGATGATCTAGACGATCTAGTTTAATACACTACGACCCGGAAGTACTTGGTGACTCGTCTGACACCATTTGCAGTCAAACTCACAATCTCTACCAAGAGTACACTCGTTCCTCATTTGACTCTGTCAACGTCAAATGAAGTAGGGCGAACGGTTAGGTCACGTGATTATTCAAAAAGTTATGACGATGTTTATAATAAATCCTTTTGCGTGATCTGCAAATATAAAATATAGACCTATATTAAATAATTTCATTTTTATTTCTATGAGTTAATTATTTTTAGTAATTTTCTGCTATCTAGCTTCGGTTTGAAATGTTTACATATGCGTTTCGATTGAGGAGACCTAAGTACGTATTATTTTTGTAGTAAAATAGTCCCGATTAAAACTAAATTGTTTTCATGCATTATTTCAAATCTTGCAACATCTAATTTGCAGATATTCTGAAAATAATATTTACACAAGAAATAAATAAGTTTCAGGCAAATGTATTCCAGTTTAACAGGTTTTACCAACATCTTGTAATTTAGTAGTAAGCAGAGATATATGTGAGTGCAAGGAACGATAACTCTGCGTGGAGATTGCTGCGAAGCATGGCGATGGCGGGGATTTTGGTTGTCTTGCTGCGTCGTTTGTCCTCCATCACTAGTCAGATCGGCAGCCACACTTTCGTTTATGCTCAATACCTTTAGTTAGGAATGAGATATTGGAACAAAACTGGATGTGTGTGTAGCTTATATGGCAAGAAATCTTGAGATTGCATTTGAGATCATTTAGGTCAAGGTCAAGGTCGATGTTAATAAAAATGGTTTCCGTGCAATAACTTTAGAGTTATTTGAGCGAAACATGCGGTGTAGGTAGCTTATTTGGATAGGAAACATGTTTATGACATTTACTAGGATTTTGATGTGCACTCCCACCATACACGTTACAAGGTGCGTGTCCCTCCTATGCCACGTATTGAATTTGATATCTGAGAGAAAATTGTTGACTAGTCATATATTTACTTGTTTATATCATAGGGTTGCGTTTTGCGATGGTTTCGTGCACATTTCTGCTGGCACTCGGAGCAGGGTTGAGAGTCATAACAATGGACCCCATTCCAGCTACCATGTATGTGTATATGTATTTAACATTCTTTTGGGCGCGGATTACATTCAGAGTTAGGATTAAGTTAAGGTTAAGGGTTAAAGTTGGTTGACAGTTAAAAGGTCAATCAACATACAGTACATTTCCAGGTAGTCTCCTTCCATCAGAGTTGCTACTAGACTAAGCAAAAATGACTAGTCTGTAACTTCAGGTTCTCAACTCAGTAGTTAAAGGAAACATTACCGTAAACTTGAGCAGAGCAGAATACTGCCAGATTATTATTGATTTCTTTTTATTAACAATCAAACATAAACGTAGTTATACGCCCGCTTTCACAAAGTGAAGTGGGCAAAAAATCATGTCGTAAAAAAATAATGTGTTCAAACTTTTCTAAAATTAAGTGGATTAAATTGTTGCTTAAATGAACTCGTACCCAGCAGACAGTATCCATACTGGACTAGTACCCAGCAGACAGTATCCATATTTGTGCTTCGCCTCGTTCAAATAGGAAACTGTGCTGGGTACTCGGCTAATAGAATTCAGTGTTGTACTCAAAACTGTTAAATAACCTCATAATATTACATTATAAGTAATTTTAAAAAGCAATACATTTGCCTAAAAATATAAATGCTACATTTTTATTTTTTGTTTTGAGCCTAATTGGTGCCGGTCAGTTTTTCAACGGTGTAGCCGGAAGTATAACCCAGGTAGTCCCACCGTTCATCTCAGAGACATGGTTTCCTAGCAACGAGAGGACTACGGCAACAGCCATCGGTGTACTTTCAAATGCACTTGGTGGCGCAGCTGCATTTTTACTTGGTAAGTGTTCAATTTGTTCATTTAACTGTACTGACAACATTCCCTCACCTGCGACTGTTGATCACACAGCTTCTGCTGCTGATACTTGTATAGATGCCGTATTACAAGTATGTACCAGCACAAGGAATGTGTTATTTCATTACATTTAATTATTTAGTTAATAACATAATACTTTAGCTTAATTATCTTTATTCTGCCTGACTAGTCACCGTTTTATGATAACGTTTTTTGCGTTTACTTTTGATATATTAATATAATAAAAAAAAAAAAAAAAAAATTAACATTTATTTTTAACAGACCTTTGTTTCGAATACTAGTATCTAATACCGGTTTACATTAATTGTAGGTCCAAACATAGTTTCTCAACCAGATAGGTATGTATGGGTTTATTGATTTTTTAAAAAATCTTTTTCCTTTGTACACATTCGATCCCGAAGCCTGGGACTGTCACGCCTAAAATAGTAATGTCACCAAGCCTGCATAATATAGAAATCACACTGCTGTGAAAACGAAACCCACGCTCTATTGTGTATTTTGCTAGAAAGGTAAAGAGGGCGGACTTTTAAACACATCATACTAGAAACGAGACCATGGATTGCAAAAACTGTGACGAACATGCATATGGACATAATAAACCGAATTATATTTATCTTGTATTGCGATATAAAACGACACTATTCTGTCATTTACAATACTAGCACAGGCTGTACATCTAATATATAGTCATTGGATCTATACTATTCAGCCATTTCATGATCGTTCATAATGTGCAGATGCCACGGCTGTAGATGTTACATCTGCACTCATCAGTACGTAGCTATTTGTAAACGAGGCAAGTAAATGTACATATGTCCATACATTGTCATAGTAACTTGGTAATATATAAGTTGTTAGTTTGGGTATACGTATGGTGCCACAATAGGATGATGAACCTGCACGATTAAATGACATATAAATGTGACAACGTGTGCACATATGACTGTGATTGCTGCCTTAACCAGCAACCATTCACTTCTCTATAGCAAGGCGGTCAAATGAAAGCATCAGTTACACAGATAATGGATTATGTTCCTTTGTGCCCGCGTAGCTAGACCATTTTCGTTATAGGCAAGTTTGATTGTAAAAAATGTAAATTATTCAAATTGCTTTAAAATGCATTATTATTCATTCTTGTCAAAATGTTTGTACGCAGCTGCGTATCTGCGTACAGGCAGCTAAGCGCCTGGCATGAACATATACTACAACTTACCAGTTAAACCCCCCAATGGCCTACTTTGCCACTGACCGTTCCAAGGCGGTAGCCCTATTGTCAACCCTTTTGTGTTTGTGATGTCGTTTGCATTTTTTATTACTATTGCCTTTCTGTTTGTCTGTTTGCGTGTTTGTTTTTGTTTTGTGTTTATTGGTTGACTGTCGTCCTTGAATGCTGCTTTCCCTGTCCAATATTTTTATCCTTCTTTACTTATTAGATGACTATGATTTAGATTTCAAGCCAGAAATACAAATGCAAATGCAGTTGCATGCTTGTAAATCATTTGATTACAAACGGTTTACAGCTAACGTTACTAGATTTGCATATTATGGTAATTGTGTTTGTTATTTTTAAATATTTGGACACATTTCTTTCAATAAAAGCAAAACTAACCCAGTTTAAGCAATACAATAGTCATATTAAACAATTTAAATTCCGTTTTATAACGTCAAGAGCAATTTTACAAACATGTGTTCGATTTAAACATATTTTATTGCCATATATGTACAAGTGCAGTGCAATCAGGTCGGGCCACAATTGCTACCCACATTAGTTACGGCCCATGAGTTGTTGAATTATAACAGTATATAAAACCCTTTTGTGTTTGTGATGTCTTATTTGGCCTTTTATTCTTCTTTAAATTTGTTCTTTGTTTCTGTTGTGTTTGTGGTTGACTGTCGTCCTCGAATGCTGCTTTTCCTGCTCGATTTTATATCGAAATATACTATCTAGTCTTTAAGTGTTAATCAATCATTATCTCCCGAAACCGTCCACTTTGTTGTCATATTGTCATATACTGTGTTACAAACTGCGAACCCAATAATCTGGTGCTCAGTCCCCCCACCCCCACTGTGAACCCAGGAATCTGGTGCTAACCCCCCACGCACCCCCTCCCCCCCTCCACCCCCCACCCTCACGTTTTATTTTGCAGAAAGGTAACATCATCACTTCTTACACTAGCTGAGTGTGACTGGGCGTTACGGTGATGTCGGAATAATTTCTTAGGAACAGTAAAACGGTTTGAAATACCCGGTATTAAAATGTGTGACTTTTGTTTTCTACCCTTGTACCTTTCATTGCACACTGTACACCATGTTTAAGAATTTTTAAAAAATCAGTGTTTGCAATTGCTAAGCAAACATGAGAAAAATGGTCCTACAGAAATCACATCACCCAAACGCAATGGCACCGTACATCCGCACTATACCGCAAACAAAGAGCAAATTAACTATACAAAGAAAAACAATCCACAACAGAACGAGTGGTGAAGACAGGGTTACCGACTTGGACTTGATATGGCCCACCGGTTAGCTTAAATCGATTTTAAGTGTACATAACTTCGATGTTATCCTGTTATCAGCGCTCAGATTGACAAGACAGTGTTAATAAAAGTACTTCACATCAAAAGAAAATCTCTAACAATAAAGTCCACATCCAGAGAGATTAGGAAACGATACACGTATATATTATTGTAAAGATACATTAAAAAACCTACAAAAACATAATTAGAAATACCTAGGATGTATCCAGAATTGTACTGAACAACCACAGCAGTTGCAGCCCAAGAGAAAACCAATCTAGGGTACGACTAGAAAACCCGCGGGACAAAGGTTCAAGCACCAACCGCCCCTTTCAATGTTTCAGAAGGTGTAAGCATGGAGTTCCACGAGGTTGTCCGGTCATCGCACAAGATTATAATTGAAGCGTAGTGACTGATTGTAGAAGGGTCTATCACCAAACATGAAGTGTGCTAAAGGGTCGTATCCTTTTCAGACGAATTTCCTGATTAATTTTGTAAATTTTATCAAGAAATCCGCCAGACCCTTTAATTTGCTAAATTTATAGATCACATCTCCATAGAATAACGGTTGTGATATTCCTAGTCGCAGAAATATTTTTAGGTTTAAGTTGAACTTTTCCAGCAGGTTTTTGTTGCGGCGATAGAACTTTATGAAAGATCTACGTAGCTTATGATAACGAAAACCTTGCTGAAGAAGCTTACTTGTAATATTCTTTCATTTCAAAGTATGCGCTTATTATTATAAATTACTTAAGCAGTGCAATTTAACACCCATATAATCTACTGGTGCGTTTTCATTGACCATCAGTATATATTTTCTTTGAAATTTATATAATGTATTATTTTTGTCATTTCCAGACACAGTATATAGTTTAAATTACAAAATATTCATTTTCAACTTTCAGGAATGGTTCCTATTATATAAACCCAACATCCAATGGAACGTATAGCAAAGGTAGGTAAAATACAAATATTTTCTACACACACAAAATTACATTACATTCATCCAAATAAATAAATATTAAAACACGTTCATACTGTCTTTATTAAACTTGTTTATCAAAAGCGGTTATGACATCATTTTGCAACGTAATGCATGTTTAGCGGTTGACCCATTTACAGTTTGCCTATGCTTTCCTTTTTGATTGTGCGATTGTAACACTACAGCCTTGCCATTGTACTTAACGTAATAACAGTATATAAATGCAACACAGTTAGGGTTAAAGTACACCCCTGTTAATCCCTATATTAACTGATCATGCAATAGAAGTTTCCTAAATATGTCAGTTAACTCCGTGGTTAATCATCTGAACACCTGTTATTGTTTATCTGCTCTAAACTTAGTTTCTCTGGAAGTTTCTGGAAAGCTTTGAATTCTGGGACTGAAGAGGTATTGCCATATTAGTGGAGACCAAATTTGCCTAAAGGTCTTGTGGGTAATGTATGCATACAATGTATTTCACCATGGCGTTAACCTGTAGCTACACAGGTAGATGTCCATACGGGGGTGTTGGTGGGGGGGGGGGGGGGGGAGGGGGGGGGGACTAACTGTCGAAAGGTAGTGTCTGGGTAATCTTCTAGTATAATACTGAGCGCACGGAAAGTAGCAGAGTCGGAGGTTCAGGAGTGGAGAGTCAGTTTCAATAGTCAGTCGGTCCAGTATCCACAAGATGGATCCCCGCAGTCTAAGACAAGGTGTGGGATAAGTTAAACTATACTATGGAAGCTAGTATAATAGGGCAGTTGTTCAGCGTTACATAATAATTCTAAATACATGTACTATTATACTTTGTGAACCTAAGACATTTAATAATATGGACTATCTAAGTACTTAACAAATGGAAGTACTGAAAACCACTATACGAAACGGTTATGTATATGTATAACAGGATGTCCATAGCGTATTATGAATTTGTAATTGTTCGGACTGCTTATATGTACCAATAAAGTATGCAAATCACAACACGATGACCGGACAGATTGCAAAAAAAAAACCAATACAAAAAAAGACGTCTACCTAAATCCTAATAGGATGGTAGCGTTTGATGTTTGTCTTTAATCTTGTCTTGTCCTACCCTTAACTACGGTGTACTGTTAGGGCCATGTTACCATCGCATCTTACCATCGACCATCGCATCTTACCATCGCATCTTACCATCGACCATCGCATCTTACCATCGACCATCGACCTAGGTCGATGGTCGATGATACGATGCGATGGTCGATGGTAAGATGTGATGGTCGATGGTCCATCACATCTTACCATCGACCATCGCATCTTACCATCGCATCTTACCATCCACCATCTCATCTTACCATCGACCATCGCATCTTACCATCGCATCTTACCATCGACCATCGCATCTTACCATCGCATCTTACCATCGACCATCGCATCTTACCATCGCATCTTACCATCGACCATCGCATCTTACCATCGCATCTTACCATCGCATCTTACTATCGACCATCGCATCTTACCATCGCATCTTACCATAGACCATCGCATCTTACCATCGACCATCGCATCTTACCATCGCATCTTACCATCGACCATCTCTTCTTACCATCGACCATCGCATCTTACCATCGACCATCGCATCTTACCATCGCATCTTACCATCCACCATCTCATCTTACCATCGACCATCGCATCTTACCATCGCATCTTACTATCGACCATCGCATCTTACCGTCGCATCTTACCATCGACCATCTCATCTTACCATCGACCATCGCATCTTACCATCGCATCTTACTATCGACCATCGCATCTTACCATCGCATCTTACCATCGACCATCGCATCTTACCATCGAGCTCTTACCATCGAGCATCGACCTAGGTCGATGCTCGATGGTAAGATGCGATGGTAACATGGCCCTAACAGTACACCGTACTTAACGGGTTGTTCTCTTGTTGCTCTGGGTTCTGCCAAGTCACTGAGTACTTACTTTGTGTACCTTTATATTATACATATATGATCATGTGTTTTACTTATATTGCCTATTAACTTTGCCTTGTTTGTTAGAGATTATAACCTGGCGGGGGTATCTTTATTTACACTGTCCCGTTTATTACAATAGGGTAAGAGTGAGGTTTGGTGCACACCCTAAAAACTGGTTTAAACCCCCAGCGACCTTTTTTGCCACTGACCGTTCGAAGGCGGTAGCCTATTTTCAACCCGTGTGTGTTTGTGATGTCTTATCTTGTCTTTTATTCATCTTTATATATAGTTGTTCTTTGTTACTCTGTGTGGATGTGGCTGACTGTCGTCCTGGAATGCTACTTTTACTGTTCGATTTTTTATATCTATTTTTAAATCGATGCGTTCAAACTGATTATGTATCTTTAAATATAAGTTTTTATGCAATAAATCGTATACTGTCCGTGTATTTGTATGAATATTTTAAATAGTAGAATCTATATTTTCAGATTTTGTTACAATAAGGGATCAGATTTGGCTTCTGAATATTATAGGTATAGTACACGCATTGTTTCATCTATTATTTCTTTAACCTTTTTGGTTGGTTAAATATGGAAAGCCGTAGTGGACCTGGAGATTATTAAAGATGTTGGTAACATTTTGAATTTCTATATTTCATTATGCCATACATGCCGTAAGAAACTCGTCCTATATGAAATTCCATTGTTATATATAGATCATATATTTTAATAACGTTCAGTTGTAATATATACTGACAGGAAAAAGAAAGGCATAATGGGTATTTCCTCTATCTAGTGTATGTTTAATATGCTACTGCTAATCGAATGGTATAGGGCGACATTAGGCCTGTCCTTTCGGAAGAAGGTTTAAACACAGAACACAAATGGTTACCCCTTTAAAGTTTCATTATCGACAGAATGCACATTTGGCTCAAGCAGGTAAGCAAACTTAGGCTTTAAATGTTGCAATCTATTAACATTAAACATAATACTGAAATGACGACTTCTTCAAGCGAAACTTCAACATGAATGCATTTCGTGTAACAAAGTATACCTTGATTAAAAGGTCTACTACATGGCAGAGTTGTTCTTTCTGTAATTAGTTGTAGCCCCTTTTTGTACAAAACACGTTCAGATATATCTGGAATAATTACGTGAAATAAGGTGTGTATAATAGTGTAGTATAGGCAATTTTATGAGTATGCGTTTCTTTTTCCTTTCAGTATATTTAAAACGCAAAGGCATATTTTATTTCAAATCAGTCGTCGTTTTCATTCGATAAATGTAAAAACGTTGAGTTTTGGTAGTGAACACTCAGCAGACAAAGAAAACGAACTATTATTTTTATTGCATTCCAGAAATATATTAGAGAAACCATCAAGCTTATCATAAAACATACTCAGCACAGTTTTTCAGAATATCAAAAGATGTGAAAACTGTTCTGACTCGGGATCTCTAAATATTGCCTTCTACTATTTTACCTTCAATTTATCTTCCTTCTTTCCTCTCATTCGTCTTATCTATTTTACCTTCTTTTGTTACACTGAACATTGATTTACTTAATTTTATTGAGGCTATACATAGGGGATATTTGTTGATTTGGAGTGAATATAGGATTTATTTTCATCGAGAAGTGAGAAAACATATTTTCACGAGCGCTCTAGGCCGAGTGAAAATATTTGAGTTTTCTTACTTCGAGATGAAACTAAATTCTATATTTACGTCAAACCAACAGGTATTATATGTGTTTTATACTCACAACCTTGAAACTTATGCAGAAAAAAACATAATGCGCCAAAAAAATGACGTCAGTATAAACGTCAAGAACGTCAACAGCGGCATTACTGGTATTTCACAGGTGAAATATAAACAATGAACATAATTATAAGGTTTTATTTTAATCATAAAATCCACTAGTTCACTGTAAAGTATATAATAAATATAATTATTTTAGTATTTTGCCATGTAAATTTTGTAATTGATTATGTTGGCAGGGCCGTAACTAATGTTGATGGAACTTCTGACCCTAGCCTTTCCTCATTATATAGGGGAAATACAAGTTTAAATCAAATCCATATTGAATAAATGACGCCTATTTACTTACCGAGAAGCATTCGAATATATCTCGCCCACTTAGATTGTACTCATAATATCTGGAACCGGAGGTTCCCTATATATGCCTAACTGTTTCATTTTACTTATACTTTCAGAGTTTTCGTGGGGAGCTGCCCTCTTTGTGTTATCGTTTGTGTATCATCCTGCCCGACCATTGCATCCGCCAAGTAAATCTGCATCTGTAATACGGCCCAACTTCAGACGTGGATTTTCTCAGCTCGCTGTGTAAGAATTATGTTTAAACTACGGTGCATGTGTACTTTTAGCTAGTATATTAACAGTGATTGTACTATTAACGTACTTCCGATAGAAAGACAGCAGTCATTTCATGAAAAAATACGTACATCCACCAAAAGACATTGGTGTAACACAACAATCAGACATTACCTCCAGTTGGGCCATTTAGTTTGTTTTACATATATATAAAATGTTCGTAGAGCTACCTAGCTGTGCGATAGGTTTAATTTAATGGAAATAGTGACTACTGCGTGATTTTGTTGTTGAAAATGTTCCTTTTTTCGAAGGCTATGAATCTGTTTTATTCAAAAGTACTGAGGTCAAGTGTATAGACAACTATGATGTGTGCGGACCTAATGATGATGTCTACCTAAATCATGAAATGGATGATACTGTTTGATGTTTGTCTTCAATGTCGTCGTGTCATGCTCTTAATGTTTCTTTTCTCTTCTTGCTCTGACAAGTCAATGAGTACTTGCTTTTTCTTTTTTATATTCATATCTACATGATCATCACTGTGTTGTACTTATATTGCCTATTAACTACTACGCCTTGCACAACAGGGTAGAGAAACTCCATTTTGCGAATCAAAATGTTCGTCTGTATTGTACCGTCTTGACCTTTCTCGCCCCGTTTTCAATGACAAGCGTTTACCTGGACATTATCAATTAAAGCGCATCAAGACCCTGATCAAACGTAGCCTTTTGAGAGCCTGCTTGATCAGTTCCGATTGGCCCGAGATTGCCAGCGTGTAACTGTTGGCCAATGAAAACTGAACGTCACCAGATTGACCTGTCAAAATGCATGTCAAACATTTGTTTTGCCCTCATTGTTTCTGCTCGGCACTGTGTTATTGTTTTAGATTTATATAACTTCATTTCGTGTCGCGTAGTGAAATGAAACATAATTTTTCGAAAGAATTGAGCAGCGAGGAAACCGTTGACATTAAGGTGGATTGGAGCGGTGTGCCTTGATACTAGTAGATATTGAATACCATAAATGGTATATGACTTTTTTCTCAGTGAAAAAATACCGCAACTAGCACGATTTTCTGTAATAAGCTTTCTGGATGGTGAACATACACATGTTTAGATCTTAGGAACTATGAGCTTTTGCAACATTAATTTAGGCAAGCACTGTAGGCAGACGTGTAATATAAACGGGTCCTGATAAGTACCCCGGGGAAAATGTACCACCACTTTCGGTCACGTGTTTTATTAATCCGAGCCTTACCAGCACTTTTTACGATTTTGACATTTCATCAGGCTGTGTACATAAAAAGCCACAAAAAAATAAATTGCGAGGTCATGATGTACACAAACAATACTAGTAAGTCGAGTCCTATGTATATTGTATACACCGCGTGCAGTTAGTTACACGCATTTTCCCCCAGCCGTGTCAAAATTGATTGACAGCAGCGGCTCACGAGGTGAACCGTCGATCGAGGTCAGTGGGTGCGGAAATGTCTCTGAGTCGTTACCGACTTCGCTTGTCACAAAATGGGGAAACTCTCACTTGTTGTGCAAGGCGTAGTAGTTTGTTACCGCCTGGCGGTGATTTCTTTATTACACTGTCCCGCTTAATTTGGATGACAATAGAGTAATAGTGGGGTTTGGTCATCCTACAACTTGGTTTAAACCCGTAGCGGTCTATTTTGCTACGGACAATTTCAAGGCGGAAGTCCTATTGTCAACCCTTTTATGTTTGTGATGTCATATATATTGACTCTTATTTATCCTTGTAATTGTTGTTTGTTTTTGTTTCTATACTTGTTTTGGTTGTCTGTGGTCCTTGAATGCTACATTTCCTGTTCGACTTTTATACCTATTTTATTATTTACATACCTAACGAACATGGACAACATCGTATAGTATGACGCGGATTGTCACACTGCGAGATGTTAAATATCGGTTATATTTTATGCGTAGGTTTTAAACATTGATAATTCGTAAAACTTGAGTTAATTCTTATTTTATGTGATACATTCTATAAAAGTATAACCCCAGATTTTAAACAAAATAAATACATTACAGCCGGCTGCATGCCTGGCAGATGGTGTTCATTTGTGCCATACCATGGGCAGTGTTTGGTAATTGTTAATACATTACAGCCGGCTGCATACCTGGCAGATGATGTTCATTTGTGCCATACCATGGGCAGTGTTTGGTAATTGGCTCAGTATGCTGGATACACTTCTACATGACGTCGGTGTTTCACAGGTATGTTTTTGTCGTGTAAAACAGTCATAGTATGTGGTTTTACAGGTATGTACTGGCATCTCATGGATTTGTGATTATTTAAGATGGATAACAAATAATATTATTATAAAACAAGACCATATTTTATTAACTTCTTGCCAAATAAAACACAATTATGAATATAGCTGTATATATCATAAAATTTTACTAATGCATTTATAATGTACCCAGGCATATATTTCATTGTCTTGCCTTTTCTATGATGGGAACGTAAAGCGGGCGGTTCCGGGTATCGGGGTCTTTCATCTACTCCGTTTATATTCGATCGTAAAAGTAGGGTATAGTCCTTAGGTTAATTCCTAGGTATCCTTACGCTCTCTCTGTGGTGGCGGCTCGAGATAACGTTAACAATGTATTGATGAGCCGTTAAATAACAATTTAAATTATTTTTTTTGCTTTTAGAGCTTATGGGATGGCGAGTTGTCCGTTGTCCGTTAACTTTTGCCTTGTGAACACGATACGGCCTTCATTATTAATCGGATCTTTACCAAACTTTACCAGTGTATTTTATATCAATTAAGCTCGGACAAGTTCGAAAACCAGCCAGATCGGATTAGTTTCACCATTAACCGGAGTTATGACCCTTGATTTGCTAAAAAATGAAATAGTCTGCCTTGTGAACGCTCTAGCACCTTCATTTATTATTTCATCTTTACCAAACTTGCAAAGATTGTTAATATCAATGAAAGCTCGGAAAAGTTCGAAACCCAGCCAGTTCAAATTAGTAACACCGGAGTTATGGCCCTTGATTTACTGAAAAATGTTATATTCTACCTTGTGAACACTCTAGCACCTTCATTTATTACTTGATCTTTACCACACTTGCACATATTGTTAATATCACTAAAAGCTTGACAACACTCGAAAATCGGCGAGATCGGACCAGTAACATCAGAGTTACGGCCCTTGATTTAGTTAATGTATTTTACCTTGTTAACATGATAGGGCTTTCATTTTTCATCCGATCTTTGCCAAACGTGGCCAGGTTGCTAATATCAATGAAAGCTTGGACAAGTTCGAAAACAAGCCAAACTGGATTAGCAATACCAGAGTTATGGTCCTTGATGTAGTTAGAAATGCTGTATTTTGCCTCGTTAAGACGATAGGGCTTTCATTTGGATGGATTTAAACGGAAGTTTGCAGGGATGATCAGTATCAAGCCTAGTTTTGCATATCGTCACCATGTTCCGGTTGAATGATTTTGGCAGAGTTATGGCCGTTTAAAGGTTTTAGTACACAAACTTTGTCCGGCCTAGTTCTCTTGATTTGTTTGTTTGTTTAGTTTGTATGGTGTTTTGCGTCTTTTTCAACACATGTAATGTTATATATGACGGTCGATTTTTTTTTGTGGTGGGGGCTGACCACCCACTTTTCCTAGAACTAGTACTCTACACCTCCCGCCATCCGTAAAATCGACACTTCCTCACTTACAAGTCGAGCTCCCAATGGGATTCGAACCCGCAGCGGTGAGAGGCGAAGGTTTACATGGCAACGGCTTAACCATTCGGCCAAGGAGACGCTAGTTATCTTGAACCCCTGGCTGAATTTCAACGAAACTGTGCAGGGATGATCAGTACCAAGCCTAGTTGTGCATATCATCACCGTGTTCCAGCTGTAAGATCTTTGGCGGAGTTATGGCCCTTTATAGGTTTTAACACGCAAATATTGTCTGGAATAGTTTTCCTGAACCCCTAGCCGGATTTCAACGAAACATTTTAGGGATGATCAGTACCAGGCCTAGTTGTGCATATCATCGCCGTATTACAGTTGAATGCTTTTTGCGGAGTTATGGCATTTTAAGGTTTTAGTACACAAACTTTGTCCGGACTAGTTCTCCTGAACCCCTGGCCGGATTTCAACGAAACTTTGCAGGGATGATCATTAACAAGCCTAGTTACGCATAGCTTCGCCATGTTCCGGCTGAATGATTTTTGACAGAGTATGGCCCCTTATACACAAACGTTATCCGGACTAGTTTTCCTGAAACCCTGGCAGGATTTCAGTGAAACTTGGCGGTAATGATCAGTACTAAGCCTAGTTGCGCATATCGATGTCGTGTTCCCCACCACAGACTCCATACAGCCAGGAGAGCGATACAGGCCCTCTTGGGACTCTTATTTTTCTAATTTTGTCGCATACTTTTTTGTTTACAAAAGCCAAAACGTCTAATCCAGTATTAATTCACTGTCAGACAGATGCAGGTTGGTTTGGTTTCTACTCTTGCATTGCTGGAACAGTAGGTGGGACAATACTTGGGAGGTAAAGTCATATTCTACAACACCTAATGTAACTCTGGTATTGAGAAGATATTTAAGTATGTATGTCATCAGCATCAAATAAGTATATTATCAAAAAATGTAAAATTCATGCTGTTTGTGGCTTAAAATGACATTTTTTTTTCAAGTTTTAAACTTTAGAAGTACATATTTTATATGACACATGTCAATGTTAAACACGGGATGATATCCATTATCAATTATTAAAACATTTACCTGAAACCTGTCTCTCTACACTTCTTGATATATGTAATAAGGTTTGGGTGACAGGAAACTTCCCCGATTCTTGGCGGGAAGCAATCGTTATTCCAGTCCCCAAACCTGGAAAGGATAATACGGACCCAATAAATTATCGCCCTATTGCTTTAACGGGTTGTATATGTAAAACAATGTAACGAATGATTAATGAGAGACTCGTTTAGTACTTGGAGTCCAACACACTGATAACAAAGTATCACAGTGGATTCCGGTGCCAACGAGGCACAACAGACACGATCTCATTCGATTTGAATCATTTATTAGGGAAGCTTTCGTAAAGAAAGAACATCTAGTCGCTGTATTTTTTGACTTGGAGAAAGCTTATGATACTGCATGGAAGTACGGTATCATGAATGATCTTTATGACCTTGGTCTTAGATTTATATAGAGATAGAGAATTTCTTAGATTATAGACAGTTTTGTGTCCGAATGGGTTCAACCCTCTCTGACATTCATGAACAGGAGATTGGTGTGTCATAAGGCAGCATACTCTCTGACACCCTTTTTAATATAAAAATTAACAGTATAGTAAAATGCATCAATCTTGGTGTAGAGTGCTCTCTATATGTTGACGAGACGACACTTTTGAGAGACAACTTTAACAATGTCTTAATAAACTTCAGACCAGGTGGGATGAAAATGGTTTTAAATTTTCTAAATCTAAAACTAATTGTATGCACTTTTGTCAACTACATAAACATCATGAAGACCCTCATCTAACACTGGATGGGTCACCAATACTAGTAGTGGATGAGACAAAATTCCTTGGTCTTATTTTCGACCGTAAATTAACGTTTATACCACAACTTAAATACGTGAAAGCCAAGTGCCTTAAAGCTCTTAATTTACTTTAAGTTGTTGCAAACACTAATTGGGGAGCAGATCGTAAAGTTCTTTTACAACTTTATAGATCTCATAACATAACCTACCGATATGTTGAAGCTAATGAACCATCTCTGTCTCATAAAAGGGAAAACATAGCCCTTCAATATGCCATTAAATTACAATCTTACCCTTCAAACCCAACTTTCGATACTGTTTTTAATCCTAGTTATGAACCTCCTTTTGATCGAAAATCGAAGCCATTCGACCATTTGGTCTGCGTATTAAACCAAAATTAAGAGACACTGAAATTTAAATTTAATTGTTAAGTACAAAGTACCACAAATTCCACCGTGGACTTTGGAAACACCAACAATTATTTTTGATCTTTGTAATAGTAACAAATCCAGTACAGACCCTGACAATGCCTCTATCTTTTAAGCCGAACTTAAGGCCGTTGAACGTGCATTAAACTATATTCAGGAATCTGATGATGACCATTTTGTAATCTTTTCAGATTCCCTTTCATGTCTTCAAGCCCTGGGTAATATGAAACATGATAACCCAGTGGTGCTTCAACTTTTAGAAAAGTACAATTCTCTTATAGTTGATAATGTTATTATTTTCTGCTGGCTTCCAAGCCATGTATGAATACGTGGTAATGATAGAGCTGATAGTGCTGCTTTAGCATTAGGTTTACATATATATAATGCCAAATTACCTTAAACTGATTTTAAAAGTTGTATTAACACATATATTCGTAACTCTTGGCAAGCCGCTTGGGGTTTGTCAGTTAACAATAAACTCCATTCAGTTAAACCGTTACTCCTTCTATTAGACACATTCGTCGAGAAAAAGTTGTCCTAGCCCGGTGCAGGATAGGGCATACACGTTATACTCATTCATATTTATTACAAGGTAAGCAATTACCAGAATGTATACCCTGCTTTGCACCGTTAACGGTCAAACACATATTGTTGGAATGTGTAGACTTTGATCCTATGCGTCAAAGGTACTAACATGTTAAAACTATGAAAGAGTTATTTGATACTATATATTTTAGTCTTGTTTTAGATTTCCAGAAAGAAATCAGACGATATAAATCATTATAATATGTTCTTATATATATTTACTTATTTATATACCCGTTGACGGGCATTTGTTGATTTACATATATAGTTTATATTACTAACATATCATCCCTTATTTGTAAATAGTTTTATCTTTATATATTTACATTAATTTTGAATTACTACTTAATTTCTTCATGTTTCATCCGTTTTTTTGCGCACAGTATGACCTATTTATGTGTCGATGTGCCGTAAAACACCAATAATTCATTCATTCAAATCTTTACTCCCGTTGTCGGTATAAACAGACATGGTGCACACCACTTATTTAAGTATTTACCGTAATTGCTTAGACGTATTGTTTTTTTTTCAGAATTGCTGATATTTTTGAGAGGAGAATAAAACGAATGCTGATATGTCTCTATGTATTTTCGTTGTTAACCATAATCTGGTTTACATGCATGGTTGACGGCTATCTTCCACGGTCAAACGGTATGTAACATGACTTATCACAATGGTACTCGTTTAACAGTGGGTAGCGATGACATCAAACCAAAGTAATGTCCCCTTTTTGTTAGCATATAGTCGTGTCCTTTAGACACCAATGCTTCAGCTTTATGTCATGCACTGGACCAGTGGAGAGCAAGCTCGACCTTTAATCCGGAGATTCCGGTTTCGAGCCTCACTGGCGCCACTGGGTTACTTCGGTGTGTCATTGAAAAGACTCTTCCGACAGCCTCGTCCGGCAGATGGGTCCGTAAACCGAGCGGTCGCGTGTATCAGAGTTGATCCCCTAGCACGTTAACAATCTATTGGAATCTATTCGATAATATGTATACTTCCCCTCTGTCAGGGCCGTCCAACATAACCTTTCAATTTATTTTGAACAACAATTATTTTCAATTATGGTATGGCATGGTTGCTAGAATGTCATAAGTGTTACTATTTTTTTGGCATGCATCTATTTCATAATACACACATTAATGTTTTCTACCCACCATGGGTGCGACGGGCACATCACAACGCAGTTCAAATTCTAAGAACTCTTTGTATAATTCCCATGCATGGGTCTCGCACATCTTATGTCAAATTTCCTATAAGGTGAGGATAGTGTAACAAATTCCTTCGAATTTTAGATATATGTACTTATTTCTTGAATATATTCAGGGCTCTGTTTACTAATCCATCTGTGTATCATTGGTGTTATGTTCTACCTACAGGCTATTTGTTACTGTCTTATACCCAGGCAATGCGCCCACACGTGGAGAAAAATAATGATACATGTATACTGTTGATTAAGAGGTCCCCCCACCACCTTCCTCCAATATGTTATTTCCAATTTGTCCAATTACACTTGCCATCGATTTATTCATGTTGGAAAAATATGTAACGCTTTCCTTTAATGTGTATACATTCCCACGATTTAAACTTTCAATCCATTTAGTGTTAATCATATTTTATTTTGCCGCGACTATTTATTATTCCAGCTTCGTTTGCCGTAGCAGTTGCCATCCTAGGCGTTCTCGTTAACAGTGCAATGCCACTTAACTATGAAATATCATGCGAGATGTCATTCCCAGTGTCGGAGATAATAGTCGGTTTGTTCATTGGGCTGGGAATAAATGCTACTGCCGTGATGTTCATGCTTGCACAACTTATACCCAATGTAGGTAAGTATCATCGTGATCTGTGGTTTGTTTATTATGTCAAAGAATAAATGGCAAAAATTAAACTACAAAACCACCGTTAATCAAAGCTTTGTCCATGTGTTCAAGTTAAATAATAATGTATGTGTGCCGCTTAAAAGTATAGTTTTTATTCACACGGGTTCTTAACTTACCAATGACTGAATATGCGTAAAATGGAATATGCGTAAAATGAATTATAAGTTCGTTAACTCTTTATCCGACGCTTCCGTTTTGGGGTTTGGCTTGGCTGGTTAAAACAGAGTTTGGATTCTCAAAAAACGTAAGTTATATATATACCTCTTGGTCAGTAGGTTAAGAAACAGTGTATACTAGTATATGTTGTAAAATTTGCCTGTTGATGGCGGGACCTACTTTAATGGTAGAAGTATATATAAAGATCGAACAGAAAAAAATAGCATTCAAGGACGTCAGTCAACTACAAACATACACAGAATCAAAGAACAACTTTAAAGATGAATAAAATGTTATCACAAACACAAAAGGGTTGACAATAGGGCTACCGCCATCGAATGGTCAGTGGCATAAATGGCCGCTGGAGGTTTAAACCAGGTTCTAGGAATAGGCAATTGGAACATTCTTCAATTAAAGACCAATAACTTATAACTTTACACTTTTTGTACGAAACTAATCACGTATAGTATAAATAATAACGTACCCTTTAAAGCAGCTATCCCGCCAACAACAGCCAAATTGTACAACTAATGTACACTGTTTCAAACCTACTGACGAGGATGTATATATATAGTTAACATATTTTGAGAATTCAAACTCTATAGACACAATATAAACGGCTTGAACCAGTCGGACCAAACCCCAAAACTACAGCATGGAATTAAGAGTTACCAACTCATAATTCATTGTACACATATTCAATGACGGGTATTTTAAATCCCGTTAATAAACATATTCTTTTAATCAGCACATATATAACACCTGGATAGAGTTTTGATACACGGATTTATAGTATAATATTTGTCGATATTTGACGGGTTAGATTCTTTAACCGACAAGAAAAAATATTATGAATAGTCCAGTTTTTACATTTTCTGTCTGTAAGCAAGTGTGTTTCTTTGTAGCATATATTATGCTATGTTAATTTAGTGGGAGGGCAGTAAGTGTACATTGTATAATACTAACTGATTGTCTTTTGTGTGTATCAACTCTATGACCTGGTGTTTTTTGCAATGAATATACAATACTATCTGCTTCTCTTTTTAATAAATATTGAAAGGTGGATCCCTTGGAAGCAACACAAACAAGAGATAAAAGTAGCAGACTCGGGTTTATTGAGTCTGTTCATGAGGGGTAATGTAAATGCAACACCTCTCACGCCTCCTAGTTAAGCAATATTCTACTTTAAAGCCACAAAGATTGGGCTTGATGATCCCAAAGGACTGGTCTGATTTGTAGTCGGGGCGACGTTTTACGGCTGCCACACAGCACTAAACAAACGCTAGTGTGAATGTCAATACATACTGAAAAGTGGATGGATCCCTTGGAAGCAACAAAAAAGAGCTAAAAGTAGCAGACTCGGTTTTATTGAGTATGTTCATGAGGGGTAATAAGGCACTATCTGGATGACATGACGTTCGGTGGGAGTTCTTGCAATAAATATAAAAATACTATCTTGTTTTATTTTTTAAGGCACCAACTGAGTCAACATGGGTCTGGCGAGAGTTCTCTTTACACTAAATCAACAATGCTATTTATTTCTCTTTCTGAGAACTGGATGAGCTGATGTTCGGTGTGAGTTCTTGCTTTATGTTTACAAATCTGACTGGATCTCTTTTGTAGGTACCAGCTGGATGAACTGGTGTTTTGTGGGAGTTCTTACACTAAGTATACCAGTGTTAGTGTTATTCAAAGAAAGTTATAACAGAACCGAAGTAGACTTTGACGTAAAAGCAAACTCCAAGAAATGCGACTCTGTGGAAACTTGACAACTGGGATTGTACTGTAGCTGTGTAGTCTATCACATAGGAGTATGACAATTTGGTCTATAATATTCAGCATAACTCAACGCAATGACAAGGTGGGGTGTAATATTCAGTATAACTCAACTCAAGGACAAGGTGGGGGTGTAATACTCAGTATAACACAACTCAAAAACAAGGTGGGGTGTAATATTCAGTATAACACAACTCAAGGACAAGGTGGAGTGTAATATTCAGTATAACACAACTCAAGGACAAGGTGGGGGTGTAATACTCAGTATAACACAACTCAATGACAAGGTGGGGTGTATTATTCAGTATAACACAATTCAAGGACAAGGTGGGGTGTAATATTCTGTATAACTCAACTCAAGGACAAGGTTGGGTGTAATATTCAGTATAACTCAACTCAAGGACAAGGTGGGTGTAATATTCAGTATAACTCAACTCAAGGACAAGGTGGGGTGTAATATTCAGTATAACCCAACTCAAAGACAAGGTGGGGGTGTAATACTCAGTATAACACAACTCAATGACAAGGTGGGGTGTATTATTCAGTATAACACAACTCAAGGACAAGGTGGGATGCAATATTCAGTATAACTCAACTCAAGGACAAGGTGGGGTGTATTATTCAGTGTAGCTCAACTCAAGGACAAGGTGGGGGTGTAATATTCAGTATAACTCAACTCAAGGACAAGGTGGGTGTGTAATATTCAGTATAACTCAACTCAAGGACAAGGTGGGGTGTAATATTCAGTATAACTCAACTCAAGGACAAGGTGGGGTGTAATATTCAGTATAACCCAACTCAATGACATTTATTAAGGTGTGTATCAGTATAGCTCATCTCAAACCAATGTGGTCTATAATACCCATTAAATGTCAACTCAAAGACAATGTGGTCTACAATTCTCACTAACATGCAACTCAAAGACAATGTGGTCTTATAATACCCATTAAAACTGGGGTGAGATGTAATACTCATTATAAGCCAACTCAAGGACAAGGTGGGATGTAATACTCATTATAATTCAACTCAAGGACAAGGTGGATGTACTATTCATTATAACTCAACTCAAGGACAAGGTGGAATGTAATATTCATTATAACTCAACTCAAGGACAAGGTGGGATGTAATATTCATATAACTCAACTCAAGGACAAGGTGGCATGTAATACTCACTATAACTCAACTCAAGGACAATGTGGGATTTAATAGCCTAGTCCTCAGCCCTATTGATTTGTCACCACTCAACGTAGTCTCTCATGCTAGTTTCGACAACATTGACTTAGAGACATGTTTTAAATGCCAAAAAAGCTTAATCAGCATTTTGAAAACGTGGTATTTAATACTAGTAATAGTTTGTGATAATTGTACAATTAATTTTACTATTAAACATATTTTCATCTTTTTTTTATTTATTATTGTTGTTAGTTATAATTTTGATTTTTCAACCTAGCAGTCAGTCCAGCCTTGATTCCCATTCATATAAAAGGAACTTTGATAAGCATTGCATTGTCCTAGTACTCCTGATCAAATGTCCAGGAGGTTCGATACACTTCGGGTTCATGTCCTGGTGTTTCAATTCCACTCTTCCAGCGCATTATGTTAGTACGTTATGTTACTTGATTTATTGTGATTACCGTGTCGGACGTTCGGTTCCGTGTAAATGGAAAGCAATACCCACTTAACGTAGAATGAACGCTTGCAATCTTCATAGCCAGCAAAGTGGGTCTTTGAGACTCATGGGATAGAATTCCTTTCCGTCAATCTGACCATTGGTAAACGGCTTCTGTCACTGCTTTAATAAGGGATTTAAACGTAGATGTACAAGTCAAACAGAACGTATCGCAGTTACACAGCAGTTACACAACAGTTGCACAACAGCTGGGACATTTGGCCAATGTGCTGAACGTAGTAATAGAAAGTAACATGTGTCGTGTCACAAACGTACACGGGCTAACAATAGGGATATCGCCTTGAAACAGGTAGGGCAAAATGGGCGTCTGGGGATGTAAATCGGTTCAATGGTGGAATAACTTCATCCTTACCCTCATTCACAACCGAATAAACGGGACAATGGTGTAATAACTTCATTCGAACCCTCATTCTCAACCGAATAAACGGGACAATGGTGTAATAACTTCATTCGAACCCTCATTCTCTACCGAATAAACGGGACAGTGTAAATAAAGAAATGTTCAAAACACAAACTCGGCAGCAGTTACAACAGCTAGCCTGTTTTGAGTAATAGGCGATGTTACAAAAATACGGAGATAAAACAAGACCAAGCTAGCCACCAATAATGAATTAATGGAGGGAGTCATATCATTTTTGCCCGAGTTGTGTATTTGTCTGTAGGTCCTTCCTTGCGTCAGTCTGTATGTCTGTCCTGAAACTGTGTCACCTCACCTCCGCCTATATTTTTATTCGGAGTAACAGCTCAAAAGTTTCAATAACTCCTCTTGGATAACCAGTTTTGGGAATATACCATATAAAGTCTCCTTTCATGAATCGTTTAGTTCAATCAAGACAATCTGTTACCCTCTATAAGTAAGTACAATGCTAAGAGGTGCAGTTGTTGCAATTATTCATCTTGGAAGTCCACCATTACATCTGCTGTAAATGGTCAAATGTTTAATGTGATTTAATGTGATATTTTAAAGTTCGATTTCGTGAACATAAATATAATGCAAGTACACCTAAACCTAAAAAGTTAAAACAACACTTTCGTCAGTCAGGTCATACTTTCAGTAACGTCACTTTGAACCAGCTGAAAATATAAATTTAGGATAATGATGCTACTAAAATCTTTAAAATAAAAGCTAGACATATTGCAGAAATAAAGTGGATGAAAAACGTGCAGACGCCATATCCACTGGGCCTAATATTGACACTTTTTCTATATTTTCTATTCGTAAGCGTAAATCTGGGTCTCAGGCCGTAGACGTAATGGTAACATCAATCGCGCTTAACTATGTCAGTCGCTTATTAACCTACTATTTCAAACAGTCTGGAAAGCACTCCATGCTTTCACATCTCACCTCTTTGTCCATTTCTTGACTTATTTTATAATAAGTTGATCGATGTGGAAGCAGACAATATTTTTATTCGTACATGGGTCATTTTCAAAAAATGGTGAGATCAGATTTGGAACAAAAATGCAAAACGAATATGCGTCAAACTAAATTTTATTATAATAACAGCATAAACGAGGATGTGGACGGTCAAAACGTAGAAGATGCAAACACAGAGCTTTCAAATAAATGTTTTATTACTATTTAAAGCAGCAACAACCCTTGTCATGTGTCTGTGATGTTACCGAACTTGTTTGATAAGTTTAAGTTATAAAAAATATAAAGTAAAATATCACACTAATTTGACTCATATATTTTTGTGTTTATATCAAAATTAAATACTGAGATAGTTGTCTCTTTATTTTTTAAATAACTTAAACAAAATAAAAAGATTAAGCATTATCTTGCCCTAAATACTATTTGAATTATCTCAAACCATAACATTTCAAATAGAAATGGCAGAGTAAAATATGTGGCAATATCAATTGTATCACTATATCACAAATAAGTAGCGGTAACAGCACATACACTGCGGTAACATCAAGGACATATTTTGAAACACCAACGGCCACACCAGAAATATTATCAGCTGTGCGTCACAGTTATCACGGTAGACGTGTAGTGACGTCATTTTGGAATGAATGTAACATTGGCACATCTGTCTTAATACAAACATCAAACCATTTGGTATTTTCAAATCGTAAAACTCGTGTTGTTGTGAAAACTGGTAACATCATCGACACATTTTGTAACACCAAAGACAACTCCAGACTTATTATCAGTTTTGCATCACAGTATGACTGTATACGATTAATGGCAATCATGTTTAATGCAAGATGCGTGTGCACATCTGTTTTAAAACAAACGAAAACCATTTACTATGTTCAAATCGTTCACTTGTGTTATTGTATAATTGGGTAACATCAGTGACATATTTTGTTACAACAAAGACGACTCCAGAGTTGTTATCAGTTTTGCATCAACGTTATGACTGTAGTTGTTTTGTGGCGTTATTTTGGGAAGCTTATAACACGTTCACATATTGTTTAAAAACAAAAAGAACAAAACATTTAACATAAAAACCTGTGATTTGTGCTATAATACAATTGTCATTAATGTTGCTGTATGTGTATATGATGTTACCTTAATCATACTTTGCGAATTTGGCTATTAAGGTCATACACTGAGTTATATTTATTAGAGATAGGACACGATACATTTGATACATTTCGACGGCATGTTACATTTTAAATATCATTACACAAAAACTAAATATGCATATATTCAAACAATTGTCCCTGATGTTACAAACTGGTTGTCATTGATGTTACCTCAGGTGACTGTGCTGATACTTTTTGTTTTAATTCAATATGAACTGTATTGATACATATTCAACCCTGTTTACAAGCTATACTAGATTCACATTCATATTAAGCAGATTATTGCGTAATGCTTCTGTAAAATTAATTTGATCCAGTAATAACAATACGATGTATTTGGTGTTACAAAATGATGTATATTTGTGATAACACCGAAGACAGTAACATCAATGACATTTTCTAAGAAATGAACAAAAAAAAAAAAAAAAGGCTCCCCGGGACATTGATTATGTTTGCAGTCGACATTATTTTTACAAGACAATTGTTTGCCCAGTATTATGTTTTTTTAATATTAGATTGAATTTATCTTTAAGTTATTTGCCAGAATAACTAAAAGGAGATTACTCGTATTTCATTGTTTATTTAAAAGTATCACCACGGACACAGATCCGTAGGATTTTATATAAACTGGCAACTTTTCATGAAAAAATTACAAACGGCAATTGTTTTATTATATACGAGGGTGCTTCAAAAAGTTCTGTCACACTGAGATAAAGTAGTGTATTTATAGTACTACTGGGTTCGCTCTCTTCAATTCCACAACAAAAATGAAAAATTTCCGATTATTTATACCCCTGAATTACGCGCCCCCCCCCCCCCCCCCACCCCCACAACACCTTTTGGATACTGGCATCTCTGAAAATGTCCTTGTTACAAAACGTTGTAAACATTATTTGAATAATTCTATGCTTTTAAATTTTCTTGTACGCCATCTGATGTTATTCGCCCATAATCCATGAAAATGATTGTCGAGAATTCGGAAAGGTCTTGCTGCAAACCAGATATAAGTGAATGCATATCCCTTAATTTTAGCAGAAATAACACTGATTTTGTTTACGGAAATGTTATAATATCTTTTAAATGTCGTAATTATTCTCATAGTATTAATATTTCATATATTTTTACAAATCCTAGTCCTTCAGTGTTTAAATTTCATATTCAGCATATTATTGTAGAATTTTTTACAATGTTTAGTGAAAATATTGATCATATAAAAACGCTATTTCAAAAGACCATTTAATACCATAATTCCATTTAATGTCCATTTATCATTAAATTAATTTTACACGTTAGCTTAAAATGTTAAATTTCTAAGACAATGCCTTTTCATCTACCATGCTTCAATTCTGAATCTTTAATGCACAGATATAACTGGTAATGTATGAGAAATTTCAAAGGTCTTCGACAAGTACTTAAAGCGAAACATGCATTTAAAAAAGTAACAATTAACATACCTGAAAAAACTCAGGACGAAAATGCCTCAGTATGTATAAGTGATGCGTATTAAATGTTCCATAACTTTCGTCACACAAAAGCTACAGCATTTATTTTACCATCAATGGAATAGTATTGAACTCTTTCATTTGGTACCAAACATCAACACTCACAACGCGAGCACATAATTGTTAAAACGCGTTAGTGACAGAACTTATTGAATGACCCTCGTACCTGTAAACTGAACACATTAATCGAGTAAACCTGAAACAAACTTCAACAAAATATCGCCTTCTTTTATAAAAGATTAATGCACGCAATATATACCACCACCGTGGGACAACGAACAATCTGTAGATTTGACATGTTCAGTACCATATACAATTCTTAAACTGCACTGTTATTTTATTATTATGTTTTTTTTGAATTTTTAAATTATATATGCCTATATAAATCAACAAGAAAAAGACGTAATGTAAACTAGCTCAAAAGAGAAAATTGCCTCGGACAGCTATCTCCCCATTTTTTGAAAATGACGCACATATCCTTTGTATAACAATGCTTCCATAATTCAAAGTTACACACAACATGTTCTACGACCCCATACTGACAAGGAGTCTGATCACATCACGTCAGAAATTTTCGAAAAATACTATATCTTAATAATGGTATTGATTTTATTGACATGCCAAGTATTATTCGAGAAAATCGTGTTGTTGATTCTATTCCTAAATATTTCAAAAATTTAGAAAGTCCTATAATATGTTATAAGTATAAAACGCCAATTAAAAATATTAGGTTCAGCTACAACAAAATAGTTTCTGACCTTGATATAGAAAATAACACTCCCAAGGACAGTGGATGTAATATTTTGCTATGCTCCGTCAGGTCATGTCTTCACTGGCAATTTTGATATTGCAGATAAACGTATTCGGCATTTATTTTCTAATGATCTGAAGCATATGTCGTGCTCAGATTGCCCAATCCATTGAGGAGTTTAGTATAAAATGGTGTCGTAGAGAACATGCGGACCCGAACTCCCTGTCTGCTTGAAAAAAAAATCAGTATTAACTTTTATTATGCTAACCCCTCCTTATTTCCTCCGAGATTTTCGTTTCGCAGTTTAAAATCGGGAATTCAAGAATTTCATAATAAATTTGTTTTAGTTCCTGCTGATAAAACAGCTAATAATGTAATGATTGTTTGACGCTTATATTACGTCAATGTTTTATCTCTGGAACTATGGAGCACTAATTCTTATACCCGAATTCAATATACTGAGGACGATGTTGTTTCCACGCATATCACCCGGTAAACGACTTTCAATGCTGGGGTAGACGAAAAGCAAAACAAACTTCCAACTTTGAACTGGATTCCCAAATCGCCTTATAAAGACCGATTTATTCATAATTTATTTCTAATGCCTGCACTACTACAAACATCTCCAAACTTTTAACTTCTTGTCTTACTGCTGTTAAAGATCACGTGAAACAATATTGTGATAAAGCTTACGACAACTCTGGGATTAATTTATTTTGGTCTATTAATAATGCAGGAGACGTTCTTGAAAAAATGTGCAATAAACGTCAAGTTGCTCTTTAAGTACTTACGATTTTTCAACACTTTATATAACCTTACCGCATCACCTTATCTAAGACAAACTCATTGCTCTTAGTTAAAAAACGTTCGCTATGAAAAAAACTAAATGTTTGGCCTTTAACAATATTAAAGCGTTTTTTAATACTGACGGCTGTTTAGACAATTACACTATGTGGACTTGCCAAGAAGTTTGTGAAGCCCTCATTTTCCTCATATTTGTATATTTAAGAAGCTACTCCAGCAGGGCTACCGTTACCATAAACTTCTAAAACCCGTTACAAAATGTTATTATCGTAACACTGATCTACCCTTAAAATGCTGAAGTAATTAAAGAGACTTTGGCGACAAAGACTATCAAAACCGGACTTCTATGGTGACTTCGTAAGATCCTTGGTCATAATCCCTTTCCTACAATATTTACTAATGTTGTTAAAACGTTTATTAAATAGGTTATGACCGTATCATATGGTCTTACATTTCACAAGTAACATATACATCTATGTGATGCATTTAATTCTTTAAATACCGGTAGCAAAGTATCACATATGCACTCCAAGAAATAAGTTATATTCAAAGAGAAAGAAGTATAAAGTATCATAAAACGGACAGGGGTATAAAGCGGAAAGTATTTATCAAGACAATAATCAAGAGAGAGAGAGAGAGAGAGAGAGAGAGGCTATTTTGAGCAAAAATTAAACTCGGAGATTTTTTTCCGAATCCTGTCTGTCAATTTTCTGTATTTAAAATTAATATTTCTTTGTTTAAGTGGTATGCAAGTTTGTCCTTATAAGTGGCTATAATAAGTTCTATACGTTCATGTTGTGTTATATATGAGATGAAAAGTGTAAAACGAGGAATCGTGTTTGCATACTTATTCTTACAAAATAAATACTTTGCATTAAAACACAGTTTAAAATGACTGCACAATTTTTATCTTGAAAAATACCAAAGAAGATCGTTTGAGAGTCGATTCAAGAGGTGCATTTTTCCTTTTTAAAAAGTATCTAATTCTGTCCAAACAGTTCTAGTAGACTGACATACTCAAAATAGATGTTCAATTGTTTCAAGTTGCATATTGCAAAAATCACAGAGACATGTCATAAATTATTTTACATTTAGAGAGGTAATTATTTGTGGGTACAATTTTCATTATAAATGTATATAGAAAAGATCTAAGTTTTGTATCTACTGTACTTGTGAAATGTGACATATGTATCCGTTTCCAGTTTGTTATATGTTCTTCCCATTTTAGGTGAGATTTAATTGGCAATGCTGTCTATATAATTTCCACTTATTTGTTGTATAATAACTTGTTGGCGTGTTTTGTTTTTTCAGCCTGATTTCCCTATCATTTTATGTCCTGTCTTCTTTGTTTACATCTTGTTTCCATCTATTTGGTATGCTTTGAATAATTGTAAAATGGTTAAGGCATTCAAAATTATGGATGTTGTATAATGTTTTTATATGTGCAAAAGTATGAAATTGCCTTAGTCTGTGGTTATACATTTGTTCAATATATTTAATACCCATGTTATCGCATGATTTGGAGTATATAGTATGTCGTTGGTTTTGTATGTAAGATTTATTCCATAGTATCTGTTTAGGAATGTCCTTAGATTTTTTATTCAAGAAATATAAAAAGATCGGACAGGGAAAGTAGCATTCAAGGAGGACAGTCAACCACAAAACACAGAAACAAACACGCAAACAGACAAACAAGAAGGCAAAAGTAATACTAAATGCAAACGACATCACAAACACAAAAGGGTTGACGATAGGGCTACCACCTTGGAACGGTCAGTGGCAAAGTAGGCCACTGGGGGTTTAAACCGGTCCTAGGGTGCACCAAATCTCAAACTTACCCTACTGTCATCCAATTAAAACAGGACAGTGTAAATAAAGAAATCCCCGCCATGATCTTATCTCTAACCAACAAGGCAGCATCAATAGGCAATATAAGTAAAACACAAATATGCTCGTGTAAATATAATACAAAAAACATTAGCCTAGAAAGCCACAATGAAGGTACTCAATGACTTGGCAGAAGCCAGAGCAACAACAGAATAAACCATTAAGGGCACGACAAGAAAGATCATAGACAAACATCAAACGCCACCGTCCCAATGGGCTTTAGGTAGGCGTCATCATAGGGTCCACAGCCTGTCCGGTGATCGTACAAATAAGGAGGAAAGCATAGTGGCGAACTGTAAAAGGGTCCACCACCAAGCATGCAGTACGTTGCAAAATGATAGGGTCATACTCTATTTTGATAAACTTTTTAACAAGTTTAACAAAGATAGTATGAAAGTGATCATGACCAAGAATCTTTCGAAGTTTATAAATCACATCACCATAGAAGCCAGGTTGTGATAGTCCTTGTCGCAGAAGAGTCCTTAAATTACTTTTATATTTGGAAAGAAGATCAGGGTTACGATAATACAATTTTGCAAAGGTTTTACGAAGTTTATGGTAACGGTAACCCTGATTGAGTAGCTTTTTAGTTATACAAAGATTACGAATATTAAAGTCTCAACTCGAGTACAAGCTCTTGAAAAACGAATAAGTTCTAGGCTATTGTTTTTTTGTATTTTATTTACACGAGCATATTTGTGTTTTACTTATATTGCCTATTGATGCTGCCTTGTTGGTTAGAGATTAGATCATTTCTTTATTTACACTGTCCTGTTTTAATGGGATGACAGTAGGGTAAGTGTGAGGTTTAGTGCACCCTAGAACCGGTTTAAACCCCCAGTGGCCTTTGTTGCCACTGACCGTTCCAAGGCGATAGCCCTATTGTCAACCCTTATGTGTTTGTGATGTCGTTTGCATTTTTTATTACTTTTGCCTTCTCGTTTGTCTGTTTGCATGTTTGTTTTTGTGTTTTGTGGTTGACTGTCGTCCTTGTATGCTGCTTTCCCTGTCCGATATTTTTAATCTTTCTTTATCCGCAGGAACTAAAACAAATTTATTATGAAATTCCTGAATTCCCAATTTTAAATTACGAAAGGAAAACCTAGGTCTCGGAGGAAGTAAAGAGGGGTTAGCATTATAAAAGTTAATACGTGTATCTATAATTTTAAGAATTGACTTTTTCCAAGTAGAAATGAGATATAGGGTCCTATAGAAATCACAGCGTCCGCACGCAATGGCATCGTAGGTCCGCACTGTACTGCAAACAAGGACTTGATAAAACAATGAAAGAGACAAAAAATAACAGAAAGGTGGTGAAGACAGGGTTACCGACTTGGAACGGTCAGTAGGCAATAATGCCTACTGGTTAGCTTGAATCGATTTTATATGCGCACAATCCTCGCTATTATCCTGTCTTCAGCGCCACATAGACAAGACAGTGTAAACAAAACTACATCCCATCAAAAGGAATTCTCTAACAATAAAGTCCACATCCAGAGAAACTAACTAAAGAAACACATACAAAATAATAAACATCTCAAGATGTATCCAGAATCGTAGTGAACAACCATAGTAGTTGCAGCTAAAGAGAAAACCAATTTAGGGTACGACCAGAAAACCCGAGGGACGAAAGCTCATGCACCCACCTCCTTTAGTTGGGGTTTCAGTAGGTCCAATTATAGAGTCCCAAGAGGTAGTCCAGTCATCGCACAAGTGAAAAGTGAAGCGTAATGACTGACTGTAGTGGGGTCAATCACTAAACATGCAGTGCGCTGTAAATCCAAAGGGTTATATCCTTTTCTGACGAACTTCCTGATTAAATTTGTAAAGCGGTCAGGAAACCCGTCAGACCCCTTTAACTTTCGATGTGTATGGACCACATCTCCATAAAATGAGGGTTGTGATATGCCTAGTCGCAGAAGTGTTTTAAGGTTGGTGTTGTACTTTTCCAGCAGGCCCTCGTTGCGGCGGTAGAATTTAGAGAAATATCTACGTAGTTTGTGATAACGAAAACCCTGCTGAAGAAGTTTACTTGTAAGTTGAAGTCTATAACATCATTACACGCTCTAGAAAATCGAATGAGCTGGGAGATATACACCCCGTATGAGGTAGCACGAGGTACATCTCCATTCAGGTGTGGATAGTTGTTAAAATTAAAATCATCTCTCTTATCATAGATTTTAGTATGAATACAATCATTTGAAATCGAGAGATGAAGATCGAGATATGCTGCTACTGTATCCGAACTGTTGGCTTTATTCAACGTGAGCTCTGGTGGATAAATGTTAGTAACCAATGAGCAAAGAACGGATTATCAATATTGAGTATGTCATCAAGATACCGAGAAGTATTATTAAAGGCATCACTAATTTCACCCTGGCTAGCAGGTGACAAACTCAACATAAAATCTCTTTCATAGCAGTACAAAAACAAATCTGCAACAAGTGGCGCACAGTAAGTACCCATAGGAATACCAACAACCTGGCGGTAAATAGTTTTACCGTATCTTATAAATATGTTATCCCGAAGGAAAGATAAGGCTCTACAAACATCAGTACAAGTCCACAAATTATACTTATCAATGGGGGCGTTAGTAAAGAAAGCCCTGACATTATTACAAGCTAGAAAAGTTGTACCTTCTCTAGCAAATGTCTTCTAAATAAGCTGAAGCAATTTTTCTTTGATGAGTTTATGTGGTAGTGTAGTATACAGTGTAGAAAAGTCGTAGGTGCTTAGAGAAGAGGCATGAAAATGCTTACACCGTAGTTTGTCAAGGACTTTTCCAGAGTTTTTGATAGACCAAAACAAACTGATTCCTGAGTTCTCGAAGGCCTTTCCGCAATATTTTACAATATGTTCTTTAATCGCGGAAAGTCAGGAAGTCAATAGTTTTGATATATTGGTCGTGGTACATGAACTAGAATTAGCGATAAAACGTGCTTTGTAAGGAATTTTGTGAAGTTTGGGTAACCAGTACATTGTAGGGAGATTCGTCTGCTTTCTAATTACAGAAAATAATATTTCTAATAGGCTTTTAATACTTATAACAAATTAGAGGACTTACGGATTTTTTTAAATATTTTGGGATAGAATCAACTACAACTGAGTATCTCGAAAAATACTAGGCATGTCAATAAAATCAATACCTTTATTAATATATAGTAGTTTTAGAAAATGCCTGACGTGATCAGACTCCTTGTCAATAAGGGTCGGATAACATGTTGTGTGTAGCTTTGAACTATGGAAACAGTGTTATACAAGGTATCTGTACGAATGAAAATTGTGTCGGCTTCCTCGTCGATCAACTTTAGTGAAGAAATGGACAAAGACGTAAGCCGTGAAAGCATAGAGTGCTTTCCAGACTGTTTAAAAATAGTATGTAAATCAGCGACAGAAATAATTACACGCGATTTACGTTTGATGTTACCATTACGCCTAAAACCATGAGACCTAGATTTACGCGTTCGAATAGAAAATATAGAAAAAATGTCAATATTAGGATCTTTAGAAATATTTTCTTCTTGATAAATATTGTCATTAAGGCCGAGTGGATAAGGTGTCTGTACGTTTTTCATCCACTTAAGTTCTGCAATATGTCTAGCTTTTATTTTAAAGCTTTTAGTAGCATCATTATCAAAAAATATATTTTCAACCGGTTGAACAGTTACGTTATTAAAATTATGACCTTACCGACGAAAGTGTTGGTACAAGTATTTTTTTTAAATTTTTTAGGATTACTTGCATTATATTTGTGTTCACGAAATCGAATTTTAAGGATCGACCTGCTTGCCCAACATTGTATACGGCAACGTGGTGCATTTCAAGTCAGAACATAAATGACGTGAGATGTACGTCTGAGAAGTTTATTTCTGATCAAGAGCTTATTATTTCAGACAGAAAGATCGATCGTGTGATTATTTAGTTAGCATCTTTAATTTCTAAATTGCTTTCAAATAACATACTCCCACCACATACATTAGGCGGGGACCCAAGCCTGAAAAAAACGAAAACGTTTACCCGGAAAGATATACTCCTGATTTTTTAAATATTAACAGACGGGGGACTTGTACATATGAAACCACTGTATGGACTTCTGGCATACTTTGCATTTCGTAACAGCATCGCGATTTCTACGGTAACCCATTCGTACCAAGCCAATATATGAAAATCGCTGAACAAACATTCAAAGGAAAATAAAGAAATTTGTACACGTCCAGTAAAATACAGTTCCAGTATTTGAAACCTATATGTGTATATGAAATATCGAACTACAGAATCAAGGCCTGATTATGTTACACTTTACTAATTTTAACAAGAGTTATAGACCTTTTATGAATTTTGTTTTGTCCTGTGCCAGGGATAATGCGAATTTCTTGTGTGCACAATAACTGGAGTAAACGGTTTCCGATTTCCACTAAATGTTGTATGGTGTTAGGCCTTATACCTACAAGGTCTTTGACAAGTTCAATACTGAGTAAAACTGACACTAGCTTTAAAGAGTTATTACCCTTGGTTATTGAAAGAATATGCACATTTTAGCTTGAGTACACACATTACTTTAATAAACGGATTCCGATCTTCAGATTATTTAGTGTGAGACTTTATATGAATATGAACTTTGACAAGATGACAATGAGCAGAATTGACACCTGCCTTACTGAGTTATTGCCCTTGATTATTGCAAAAATGCAAATTTCAGCTTTCGTACACAATACATTAGATAATTGGTTTCAATTTTCACACAGTTTGGCGTGTAACTTTATATCAAACGGATTTCAGACAGGTTAGACGAGTATCAAGTTATTGCTCTAAATTGTCGAAAAATTCCATCGTCTGATTGTTTCCTACTTTCCTTTGAAATATCATCAATTGATGTGTAATATTCTAATTGAACGAGGATATCGTCCTCTGACTAAGGAGCGTGATTGTTTTCACGATGATTGTAATAAATAGAATTTGATTTTCCATGCTTTTTGGGGTAATATTATTAAGGTCTCGGTTTTGTTTGACAATGAGAACAATTGAGGAGTGGTTTACAAAGTTATCGCCCTTGATGTTTGCAAATATTTAAATTTCAGAGTGAGTACACGGCAACTACAGTAAACGAGTTCTGATTCTCATTAATATTTAGTTGAAGGGTTTTGGACAATTACACTATGTGGACTTGTCACGTAGTTGTTTTCGAAGCATTTATATTCATATAAGATAATATTTTTTACACATATGGAACTAGTTAAGTATGATACTACTGTTTATAGACAAATTGTTGGAATCCCAAATGAGAACGAAATGTGCAACTCTTGTTGCAGATTTGTTTTTGTTTTGCTATGTTAGAGGTTTCATTTTTAGTCTTTTACCAGATACGCTTAGGCAGATGTAATTGAATCCTTTTATTATACCTCTTTGTATATGGATGATATTTTGGACAATTACAACCTTTTCTTTACTACATATACTTTCTTTCCAAAGAACTTCACCTCAAAAAAGCTAATAATTCTCATAGTTGCTATATCTTCTTTACTCGATTTACATCTCGCGATTGAAACTGAGAAATAATAAGCCAACTCTGTGACAAGAGAGATCATTTCAAGTTTGACACTGTTAAGGGCACGACTAGACACTATTAAAGACAACCATCGAACGTTACCGTCCTTTCAGGATTTAGGTAGACGTCATCATAGGTCCACAATCTTTCCGGCGATCGCACAATCAAGTGGAAAGCAAAGCGGTGAACTGTAAATGGGACAACCACTAAACATGCAGTGCGTTGCTAAATAATAAGGTGACAACCTCCTTTGATAAGCCCTTTAACAGTCATCATTACCCAATCTTTACCAGGATCACCATGTGACTCTGTCAACGTCTTAGAAAATAGTCTGCGATTACGTCATAATTTGTCACATGACCATAGCTAAAATATCAAAATGGTTATCAGAAATCATCTCCGCGACCTGACACCATTAATGCCATGGGGTGGTGCTGAGTGGTAAACAATCGAATGGTACTCCGCTTACTTTGGACATTTTTGATGAATTTAGGTTAGTATTTTAATTTTAGGTAGGCTATTTAGAGCTATGAAATTTTAGAAAGTGATGGTAAGAACAAACGATATAATGCAACCCTATGGAAAACGCAATGGTAGAGTCCATTTTGATAGTTTTAATGGCGGAGTGATATGCCAAAGAATACATTTTATTCTACCGCAGTATAATGCTGAGCAAACATTAGTGTTTATTCACTAAAATAAATATTGAATAAGAGCAATAAGCTTATATTTGAAAAGGTTTGCGTGACGTTTACTGCATTCGTTTTCAAGAAAGTAATAACGACCAAAATATATTAATCCAAAAGTTAGCATAAGCTTTAGCACAATATTGTGTTACGTGATCTACAGCGTCAGTAAGACAGGACGTTATACTTTTGGAGATGTCTGTAGTGGTGCAGACACTAGAAATAGGAAGAAAGTGTGCTTTATTATGCTGTTTTTTGTAAATTAGAAATACCGTACATAGTTGGAAGTTTGTTTTGCTTTTCATCTACTCCAGCTTTAATAGTGCTTCATTGAGTTTTATATCCGGACAAACCTTTGCGAAGATTTATTATCATAACCCTGATTTACTTAAAGTACTGACAGAACACTTCTGCTACAGGGTCTGTCACAACGTGAATACTGTGGTGACTATATGTACAGACTTTTTAAGATTATTGGTCATTATCACATTCATACAATCTGTGTTAAACTTGTTAACAAACATAACAAAATAGGATATGACCCTATCATTATGCAATGCACTGCATGTTTAGATGTTGACCCATTTACAGTTCGCCACAATGCTTTACAATTAATGTTGCGATGACCCGACTGATTTTGAACCCTATGATAACTTCTACTCACAGGAATTTATTACGACATATAATATAGAAAGCTAGAAAGAATATAGTTATAGTATATGTATATAGTAAAGGGCCTTCTTCTGCTCTCTATCTCTATCCTTCAATACTATATATCGTAATGAATGCATGTGCTTCTACCTAAATAGGCCTAATTTTTTATTTAATATTGTCTGATCGTCATCTTTCTTTTTTTGTCCTGGCTTCTGACAAGTATTTGCTTTGTGGCTTTTTGGGAATTTCTATTCATATATACATGATCATTTTGTGTTATACTTATATTGCCTAATGATTGCTATTCATACTTCCTAGTTTGTAAGGGGTTATAGTCTGGCTGGTCGAATTTTATTGGAATCAAAATAGGGTAAGATTGAGGTATGGTGCACTCTAGAACCTGGTTTAACCCTAGCAGCCTTTATGTCACTGACCATTCCAAGGAGGTACCCATATTGTCACTGACCATTCCAATGAGGTACCCATAGTTCAACCGTTTGAGTTGCCATTTCGCATACTTTGCTCTTTTCTATCCTTGTGATTGGTGTTTGTTTCAAATACGTGTGTTTGGTTGATTGATTGTGTTCTGTGAATGTAATGGTTGGACAGTTAATGATCATATGTAACAAAAGTGCAAATTTCAAATAAATCATTTAGATAGTATTCAAGATGTTTTGGAGAAACTCTGTCAGACGTCATACCCAAACAATGACGTCGCTCAATCGCCTTCCAACGAAACTAGTCAATAACAAGAGGCCCAAGAGGGCCTGTGAACGCTCTACTGGCTGTTATACCATTGATGAATCGAGTCGTACTACATGGTGTCTAGAGTGTACACAAGGTTTTTCAAGTATTTGACCTAGTGACCTAGTTTTTGACCCCATGGGACCCATTTTCGAACTTGACCAAAATATAATTAAGACAACATTTCGACAAAGTTTCATCAAGATCGGGTCAGAAATATGGCCTCTAGAGTGTACTAGTGACCTAGTTTTTGACCCTGTGTGACCCATTTTCGAACTTTAGCAAGCTATAATTGAGACAAATATTCTGACAAAATTGCATCAAGATCGGTTCAAAAATATGGCCTCTAGAGTGTACACACGGTTTTTCCAAAGTTAGACCTAGTGACCTAGTTTTTAACACCATGTGACCCATTTTGAACTTGACCAAGATATAATTAAGACAAACATTTTGACAAACAGTGTACACAAGGTTTTTCCAATATTTGACCTAGTGACCTAGTTTTTAACCCCATGTGACCCATTTTCAAACTTGACCAAGATATAATTAAGACAAACATTCTGACAAAGTTGCATCAAGCTTGGGTCAAAACTATGGCCTCTAGAGTGTACACAAGGTTTTTCCAATATTTGACCTAGTGACCTAGTTTTTAACTTCATGTGATCCATTTCCGAACTTGATCAAGATATAATTAGGATAAACAATTTGACAAAATTTCATCAAGATTGGGTAACAAATATGACCTCTAGAGTGTACACAAGTTTTTTCAAGTATTTGACCTAGTGACCTAGTTTTTGACCCCACATGACCCATTTTTGAACTTCACCGAGATTTCATAGAGACAAACATTCTGACAAAGTTTCATCAAGATCGGGTCAAAAATATGGCCTCTAGAGTGTACACACGGTTTTTCCAAAGTTTGACCATGTGACCCATTTTTGAACTTGACCAAGATATAATTAAGACTAACATTTTGACAAAGTTTCATCAAGATTGGGTCAGAAATACGGCTTCTAGAGTGTACACAAGGTTTTTCAAGTATTTGACCTAGTGACCTAGTTTTTAACCCCATGTGACTCATTTTCAAACTTGACCAAGATATAATTAAGACAAACATTCTGACAAAGTTGCATCAAGCTCGGGTCAAAAATATGGCCTTTAGAGTGTACACAAGGTTTTTCCAATATTTGACCTAGTGACCTAGTTTTTGACCCCACATGACCCATTTTCGAACTTGACCGAGATTTCATTGAGACAAACATTCTGACAAAGTTTCATGATGATTGCATCAGAAATGTGGCCTCTAGTGTGTACACAAGCAAAAGTTAACGGACGGACGACGGAAGACGGACAACACACCATCCCATAAGCTCTGCTGGCCCCTGGCCAGTAGAGCTAAAAATCCCGTTCTGATAAATACAATCAAACGTCTGTGACAAAATAGTGAACCAATTTGGAAGTTTACAATTTGATAAGACAGTAATTGCAGTAACTACTATTCTATTTTCAAGGTAAATTAAAGGTCCATAACTGTATTAAGAAATCTAAAAGCTACCATCGAACGGATTCTAAATATCTGCCAGTATGTTAGTGTTATTAAGACTTCACACTAAACGATATGGTTTAAACCCTACACAATTCAAGATAGTTGTTGCAATAACCATATTTTCTAAGTAAATTAAGGGCCATACCACACAAAATGTTGTTTAATTGTCAACAAAACTTGATTAATTAACATAAACATAACACAAAAATGTATTTTCGTAGATAATCAGGGGCCATAACTCTATTTAGAAAAGGCAAAGGTACACATTGATCGTAAGGAAGTGATGTCTGTTTGGTATAAGGCTTTACAGCAATTTTAGTTAAAATCCAAAATAAGATAAAGAAACCTTGCACCTAAGCTTTACCCAAAATGTGCATTTTTGTTAAGTAACTCAGGGGTCATAACTCTATTCTGAAAAGGAGAAAATCGGTCTTGCTCGTAAGAAAGTGACATCTTAACGATATAACACTTCACAGTAAAGTTGGTTTAAACCGAAAACAATTTACAGAAGTTATTAACAACGTGCATGAAAGCTTTAGCCAAAAGGTGTATGCCCGTCCCTCCCTCCACCCATCTGCCCGCCATCTTCAATCCTTAAACCGCTTTTGATTTGAAAAAAATAATTGAAAATTACATTCCGCATAAACAGAATACAATTAGGCGTTATTTATGTACAAAACAAAATCATATCGCTAAAATATAAACTTGTACACCTTTTTTCTTTGAATATCAATATTTTCTTATCACTTATGGGCTTCCGTAGAAAATGCGTTGGTGTTACGAAATGCAAAGAATACCATAAATCCATACAGTGGTTTCGTATAGAGTACAGTTTGTGCTATTGATATGCAAAAAATCACGAGTATATCTTTCCGGGTAAACCAAAAGTGTTTTTTTGCACGATACGTGAGGTTGGGTCCCAGCCTACATGTGATACTTTTGAAGCCACAATCTGGGAAATTTAAGAATAGTTTAAGAGAGATGTGTCCAAAATATGTGTGGTTCCACAATTGAGGTTTTATTAAATAGTTTCATATATTAATGGTTCATAAAGCATTTGATGATAAATTAAATAGGAAAATGTCATTTAAGAGCTTTTAAATTTGTTTTCCTTTCACATTTCTTTCAGTGAAATGCCCAAATCGCACAGTTTTCGACTTCTGAAGAGACGAAAGTCTGTGAGTTTTGGATCTCATATAGTGAGAAATCACACGTATGCCACCATATGTATTTAATTTCTTCATGTAAATGTCCTGCCAATCGCCATGATTTTCCGGGTCATTAATTATTTTGACCCACAATACTGCCTTGTTTGTTAGAGAATATAACCTGGGGATAACTTTATTTACACTGACCCGTTTTATTGGCATGACAATAGGGGAAGAGAGAGGTTTGTTGCACCCAAGAATCTGGTTTAAACACCCAGCAGCCTTTTTGCCACTTACTGTTCCAGTGCGATAGCCTTTAATTTTATTGATGTCATATGTTGCCTTTTATTCATCTTAAAGTTTGTAATTATTGTTTGTTTCTATGCGTGGATTTGGTTTACTGTGGTCCTTGAATGCTACATTTCCTGTTCGACTTTTATATCTACCTTTTTGAGTATGTAATTTCTCCAACTCAGACGTCGGCTCTATAAATACTGGTTCAAGTTGTACATCTTTCTAAACCGACTGGTACACATATACAGCTGTTCCGTGAAAACAATCATGTCCATCTGGAGCTTCAGCTTCTCTGTCCATATTGTCGGCTGTTGCTCTGCTCGGAAATCCATAAAGAACCGACGATGCACATATGCTCCATCAAATATGTTCATGCTCTGGACAGTATTGGTAGCTATATGGTTAGTGCTTTATTGTACACAAGTATATGATATTCCTATAGATGTTGATATCGTTCTTACTACGATGCATATGGTGACTTTGCAAAGAAACACCAAGGCTAATAGTGTTAGAACACTAGTGTAGAAAGATACAGAATGCGTCTGTTTCATGCATAGATAGACGGTCTGTTTTGAATACTCTTATATGGTTTTCATAATTGCACATCGTAAGGTAGCAACGAACAGTTCCTTTACATTTTCCACTTTGATAACGCAACCTTATAGCAGTGAACAGTTTATTTGTGTTGCAATGCACACCCTAACGCACACGTATCCCTTACATATGTAAACAATTGTATTTGTTTGTTGATGTGTGCTTCTAGCACGTCATGTTTCAAGGGTGAATTGGAATCAATATGTAAGGCATGTCAAAGTATTTGAACAGAGAGAAAGAAGCGAGGTCGCCCGCCTTGATTCAAGATGAATGGTAAAAACTGATGGTAAAAATCGGGAAGAATGTGTCTGGTAAGAAAAATCGGCCGTGGTGTGTTTATGTCTCCGTGACAACATTTCTTTTCCTCAATATTATTGTAACACCTTTAACACTTAATCTATTATTATGTTATTTTTTTGTTTCCATTTCCTTCCCATATATATGTTGTTTTCTCTCGGCAGCTATTTTACGCTTGCGTAAAACCTTGCTTGTAGTATGTGTTGGGATAGGACGCTAGCAGTCAAGGCAGCAGCCCTATGCATGACCTACAATGCCCTCACTGTAAGACACTGGCCATATAAAAGCAGAAATTGAAGCTAGCTAGCTAGCTAGCTAGACAGTGCTCAAAATATGCTCATATATGTGCAGGCTTTTAGGCAATAAACAAATCTCTGCAACATAGCCTAATTAACTGCGTTGGAAAGAATGACACAGCACTGGCATCCACACAAGGATATGAGAAGCTCCAACCCACCGCTGGTGCTTGGTACCAACACATTCTTTGATCTCATTTGCAATCCATCACATGCCCCATGATATGGAGCTACATCTAATCCTTCACGCTCCTCTAAATTTGGGATGGGATGTAACATTTAACAGAAAGTATCTTGCATTCAATTTGTCTCGGATAGTCTCTGTAGGTTTGACTTCTTTGGTCAAACTCCCCGCAGTGGTGACTTCCTCTATCTGTTACAGTAACCACTGCCACCACACACATTTATAGCTAAAATCCAGCTAAATTTAATTTTTTGGTTAAATATTGTATAGGTCAATATTTCAACTGGCTTTGTTCATAATATATGAAAATAGTGTGAAAAACGGTATCTAGTTACAAAAATAATACATTTATAAAAAAAAAATCAATTTTAGCGCATATATATTTAATCAAACTCCCTCCCCTATCTGTTACAGTAACCACTGCCACCACACACATTCATAGCTGAAATCCAGCTAAGTTTAATTTTTTGGTTAAATATTGTTTAGGTCAATATTTCAACTTGCTTTGTTCATAATATAGGAAAATAGTTAGAAAAACGGTATCTAGTTACAAAAATAATTTATTTATAAATAAACAAGAAACAACAATTTTAGCGAATATATTATTGACTACACTGCGCGGAGGTTGTTCGTTGGTATGTCTTTTACCTCGATTTTGTCTTTATCAAATCCCGCTCTCGATTTTCGCGAGATTACGAGATCGGGGAGTATACCGCCCATGTACATCTCTAAACCATGTATGTGCTTTTCCTAGTGCATAAAATACACGTCTTCGAACGGCAAGACGATTTTTGATATGTGCCATCCTCCTCTAGGGTGCATCTATTAACGTCCGTATATCTCCCAAGTGCCATTTCATGTGGCGCACACTTTCGATGACATAGATGACACTTACTGGGCACATGAGATACTGCTGAGAGAGATTGTGGACGAACATGCACCCTTAAAAAACAAAAAGCTTAAAAAAGCTTCGCGAACGGTGAATTAAGAAAAAAGCTTCATGAACGGTGAATTAAGAAAATCTATGTATAAAAAAGACAACTAATAAACACTTATTATAATTGTAAATCCAATTTCAATTGTCAATTGGGAAAGATTCAGAAAACAACGAAACTTCGTCACCAAACTGAAACGAGAATCTATGGAAGTTTATTTTATGGAAAGATGCGGTGGGGGACCAAAATCAAATGATTTCTGGCCCACCATAAAGCCGTTTTTATCTAGCAAATCAGTGAATAAATCAGATAATAAAATTATTCTGATTGAAAACAACAAGCTTTTGTCTGAACCGGACAAAGTCTGCATTTTTACGCTAATATAGCAAACAACATAGGTATTAATAACTTACCGCTGCTTTTAACATGCAACATCCAATTATTTTAGCTATTCAACGTACCCACCAAGAGCTTACAATGTTTGATTTTAAACCAGTAACGGGAGATACCATCACCAAATTTATTAATAAATTAAACGCCAAGAAAGCTACAGGGGTGGATAATATACCCCCAAAAATCTTAAAGACTGGAGTCAACACCTTAGCCAACCCATTAAGAGACCTAGTTAATTCCTCTATTAAACAATCATGTTTCCCTGAAAAACTAAAACTTGCACAGGTCACACCTGTATTCAAAAAAGAAGATCTCTTCCAAAAAAAAAAGAATTACAGACCTGTAAGCATCCTACCGGCTATGTCAAAAATCTTCGAAATGACACTTAGTCACCAGTTAGACTCACATTTTGAGAATATTTTTAATATTTTTTTTATCAGCTTTTAGAACCTCTTTCGGATGTCAAACTAACCTCTTAAGACTGATTGAAGACTGGAAGAAGGCCTTGGACAATGAATATGTCGCCGCTAACTTCATGGAATTATCCAAGGCCTTTGACTGTCTATCCCACGAATTAATTATTCTTAAATTGAAAGCCTATGGTTTAACTGATAATGCCGCAAAAATGATGGCAAACTACTTGTCCGACAGAAAGCAAAGAGTAAAAATTGAGAATGTGCACAATGAATGGCTCAATATCAGTAAAGGAGTCCCACAAGGATCCATCCTAGGGCCGCTGATCTTTAATATCTTTATAAATTACATATTTTATTTTATAAATAGATTTACCATCTATAACTATGCAGATGATAACACCATCTCAAACTGGAATGCAGATCTCCAGACTATGAAATCTGAGCTGGAGTCTGATAGTAAGCTCCTACTTAAATGGTTTGATGACAATCACATGCAAGCTAATCCAGATAAATTGCAGGCCATTGATATAGGTAAAAAATCAAGTGAAATATGTAAATCCTTTCAAATAAATGACACCGTTATCCCATGTGAAAACCATGTACTCGGTATCGAAATAGATTCTATGTTAAATTTTAATTTTCATATCTCAAATGTTTGCCAAAAAGCTGCACTACAGCTAAATGTACTATCTAGATTAAGTCGATTTTTAACAGTAAATACAAGAATACTCATTTACAAATGCTTCAGTAGATCAAATTTTAATTACTGTCCCATCGTCTGGCACTTCTGTAGTAAACAGGATACACATAAACTTGAAAAACTTCAACATAAAGCTCTAAAAGTTGTATTTAGTGATTTCACCTCATCATATGAAGAACTGCTGCACAAAATTAAAATGCCCACACTACAGATTGGCAGGTTAAGAACGATTGCTATTGAAGTCTTTAAAAGTTTAAATAATCTGTCCCCACAATATATACAGGAACATGTATCTGTGAAATCTGACAATTACTCTTTCAGATTAAGCAATACACTGGAAGTCCCCAGAGTTAAAACTGCTACATATTGTAAGAAGTCGTTTAGCTTTGAGGCATCACAGGTCTGGAACAGTTACCTAACGAATTAAGATGCTCCACAGACTTTAAGAATTTCAAACGACTGATCCAGGCCTGGTGTGGCCCCAAATGCAAATGTGCTATGTGTGTATAATGTATGCTTCTGCCTTATGTTTTTGCCTTATTAGTCCAATTTGATTTTCTTTTATTTAATGCTTGCATTTCATGTAACTTTTATGATTTTGTTCATGATTTTTATGTTATGTGCTAAGGTGTGCTTTCGTTGTTGTTTGATGCTTGCAAATCAATTTGCTTTTCTTTTATTTTATTTAAAGTTTGCTTTCAATATAACATGTATGATTTTGCTTTTATGATATGTGCTATGATCTGCGTTTCTTTTTGTTTAGTGCTTGCAACAGCCGTGTTTAGATTTAGATGTACATGTATTTGCATGTGCTTTTTAATACTTATAATACTCCATGTTGGTTCCTTATATAGTTTAACGCTTATGCCTTTCGCATATTGTTTACAATCCTCTTTTCTGGTACTGGGTGGTGCTGGGACTAGAATATAGAGGCTATTAACGAGGTATTTTTTGGGGTTAAGTAGTACATTTGAGAACCTTTCACAGGTATTACTTCTCAAATGTATATACTATATGACTGACAACAACCTAGAATATTGTCCCATTGCGTATTCTATTTTTAGCCGCTTAGAAGTTATGTCTTATTATGTGTCTTAATTATATTAGCTCTGCTGTAACAACCCCGCCTATCTGTATAATATGTGCGTATATATATTATTAACATGCCTATAAATATTGCTTTTATTGTAATTTTAATTTGCATGATATGTTTTTTATTAGTAACTCATATTGTCTTAATTTATGTCTTAAATGTATACCTAATTGCCATTTTAAATCCACTAGGTCTTTTGCTTGCTTGTTAAATGGATACTATGTTTTGTCGGAAAAAAGCTTAAAGCTTATGTTTATACTGTTTGTGCATAACCGACGTGAAATAAATATAATCTTATCTTATGTAAAAAAAGCAGCACCCAAAGACGTCAAATAAATGAGACTAGTGCTTTCCATGACAGTGTGTTTCACAGGAACTGGTCACTTTTAATTTTTGCCTTCTATTATTATAATTGTCTATAAAGGAGTTGAATGGGAAATTTTGGAAAATGCTGGTGTTCTTTTTCAGAGGTCAAGCAGACGTTCGAAACAATCTCAATTACAAGCACACTATATACTATCATATGCAGAAATGAATTTCCTATCCAACATTACCTTTCTTTCTACGATCCCTTGTAAATTCGCTGAGATATCCGAGTTCAAAGTCACCGAAGTGCAATTTCACGCTGCTCGTCGTTTGTTTATGACCCCTATGTAAACAAATGAATTTTACCGAAAATCAGGTGTCCGTTAATTCCGTTAATTTCGGCGCAGTATTCCAGCTTCAAATCACAATCAATTCACTAACGTAAAGCACCGATACGTAAATAAATCCATATTTTGTCAGTTTGCATAGTCCGTATCACGAGAAAGTCACATAACAACGAGTACTCGGATATCTCAGCGAATTTACAAGGGATCGTAGAAAGAAAGGTATTGTTGGATAGGAAATTCATTTCTGCACATGTTAGTATATAGTGTGCATGCAATTGAGATTGTTTCGAACGTCTGCTTGACCTCTGAAAAAGAACACCAGCATTTTCCAAAATTTCCCATTCAACTCCTTTATAGATAATAATAATAATAGAGGGCAAAATTAAAAGTGACCAGTTCCTGTGCTGTGTTTGTTATAATGCTATTATGTTTGTTACTACATTATGTCGGTCAATAGCAATGCATATTAAATTTGTATTTATATGCTATACCAGTGAACTAATAATCAATATAATGCTTATTACTTCACTGGCTATACAGACTTTACATGCAATTGTGTATCTTGTCTGTCAAAAGTTTTTACTCCATTAAAAATGGTGCAGAACATGTTTCGTAAAAATGTGCGTATCAAGAAATAAGTAACAAGCAGACCATACTACTACTTCCTGTTTCTGAACAACAAACGCAAAATAAATATTTTGGATAAAATAATGAATAGCGACTCCCCTTTGTCGACTTTTACTGCTCAGGTGGGTGGAACTAGCTATAATACGTTCGTTTTAGTTAAATGTCTTAAACATTTTGATAATCTTTATATGGCTCACTGGGCTCAAATTTTGTTTCGTCTGAGTGATGGCTTACAAGTTACTCAACTGACAGTACTTAGTGACTGTGTACAGCTACATAATTTGCAGCTCCCATCAGGGTTTGCCATTAGCAGTTGTCCCCTCGTCTGGTGCCATGTAGATTCTACTGGGGACAAGTTAATTGTCCCAGGTGACCTGTCCTACGGACAACTACATTTTATAACAAGAAATGAATTTTACATCTTTAAAACTTGTGACTGAAAAAATGTCAAAACATTGGTGAAGCACATTATAAATGAAAAATAAAAGCCATCTTGTTTTCATTGGTGGAATGCAACTGAGGAAATGTAATGTCACTTTCATGATTGATCTTGTTTTTTGTATCACTTTTACATGAAGTGTGGGGACAAGTAAATTTGACTGGGGACAAGTGTGTAAGTTACTTGTCCTATGCGGTGCATACAATTACCGGAATCCACCTATTTACCGGAATCTACCCGAATCCACAATAAAATTACTGGAATCGACTTTTGAATTACCGGAATGATCAATCCACTATTTATGATCTAAATTGGCGTAAATGTATAGTTAATTAAGTAATATATTAATGAATATGTGTTTTTGTGACATTAATTATCGAAAGATATGACCAAACAAAACAACAACAATCAAAGCATTACTGTAGTCTTTGGTGTGTATATAACACATCTTCAGTTTATAGCATAATGTAAAGACATTGTTAATGGAAACAAATAATCAGCTGCTAATTATAAAATTACTATCAAACTGTTATTGGCTTGTTCACACAAGGAGCTATTAAAAACATCCTGCTCACACTTAAAGGTGTCGGTGTCCTTTGTAAAGTAATTAAAAAAAAAAGAAATAATTTACTCCATTCTTGATTTTATAATCTACTTTTGCATCTAATATTGTTAGTTTGACACAAAATTAGAAAATATTGAATAACATTTTTCAGTACATAAACATAATAAATATATTTGTTGTTTCTAATTTATTAATTCCTATAATCATTATAAAGGCCCTTTTAAGGGCCAAACAATATTGTTCGAAAGAACATCTCAAAATTGTCAATAACCAAGGCCCTTTTAACAATATCAATAAAATTATACTGTATTTATTATTATGACACATGTAAAAGAGGTCAAAAACTAATGCAAACAAACTCATCATCCGTAAATGAAATTTTATTAGCAATTTATTTGTTAGCAATATTCATAAAATACAAAAAAAACTAATAAATATATAAAAAACAACATATTTTATAAAGTATATATCATAATTAGTACATTATCTTTAGTCTTCTAATACTGTAACTAATGTATTCTATCAATATTTTATAATATATCAATTATAAAAAGTGGATTCCGGTAATTCAGGTAGATTCCGGTAAATAGGTGGATTCGGGTAATTCTATGGACAAGTTGCTGATAAAAGTTAATTTCAAACCCTGCCCATGATTTATAAATTATGCCTCTAAACTCATCTTAATAGATTTCTGGTGAGATGGGATAACATGAGAGTGTTGGTAGGTATATCTGATATCTCTAAAAAATAATAATTGGGTAAAAAATCTCTTTTAGAGGCCATATGATGCCGTCAATCAGAAAAACGGATGAAAATAATTAGCCTAGATAAAATATAGATATATACTGGTATATAGATCTATGATTCAAATTGTAGATCTTGATTGAAATTCGTTTGATGTTCATATCGCCATTGACTTCTGTAATACATTTTGACTGAACGTAACCAGTTAATAAATTGTATTACCGCTTATACAGTTGCTACACACTGAAAAGACCGTGCTACATTCCTAGGTTTGATTTAATAGACCCGCTTTTTCTTTTTCAATAAATGATACAAGTACAGAGTTTTGATACATAAGATTTTTTTATTTCTACATTCCTAAGTGTGTAAGGGATGTATATTTTTGTTAAAAATGTGGTATTTTAATAAATATCTAAACATGGACATTTGAACAGTTTTGTTTTTGTTTTATCATTTATAATCAGTGTGTATTTGCAACAAATGTAGTAATGTTAACTTGGTACATGTATATAGTGATTGTCAATGGCATTGAGTCCCTGTTTAGGCATGATTTAGTAGTTTTTCACAATCGATTTTCATATGACTCAGATAATTTCTTTCTAGTAGGCCTAGTCCACTGTCCTGCTCATACCAAATTTATCATGGCTTATATGGTTAGGCCAAAAGAAAAATAGATGTGTTTCCGGTTGCCCGACCGACCCTATTTTTAAGGGCCGCCTCCGACCCTATAACTTTTTATGCCATTAAAATGAAAAAAAAAAAATATATGTATTTATTTTTTAATTTGTTCTGAACGATGATTTATCTCATAGCTTACAGCTCGAGAATGAAACATAACACCATTCCACTCCCAAAAAAGTATGTTTATTTTCCCCCTTTCCTGTGAAAAATTCCCCTCCCAAAAAAAAAAGAGAACGTTTTGAACTCTAATACAGTACCGGTATGCATTTTTTGTAAAAAATGATCATATCTACCGTGAAAATAAACTGACCACTGCAACTTTAAACTGGGGATAAAAACCAATAGTATTTAATCATATTTACAGTTTGTGTTGAGAATCATGTTTTCTATCAGCTTACAGTCGATAATTATATAGTAATAATAATAAAAGGAATTATCACATAACATGGCTTCTGGGAGTGTCAGAAAGTCTTGAATTATTTTATATCATAATACACTAGTGTATAACAGATGCAAATAGCAGCAAATGAGGACTGAATCACTGTTTGTGCAGACAACTTTATTTCTCCGACTGCTCTTGTTAAATTAACTGGTTTCCTTGGTCCAGTTGTTATAACTGAACCAATCAGAATGCTGGATTCATATTTTCATTTGGCTGTTTCCATCATGACATCACTTTCTGGTATTATGACATCCCATCCTGGTGTTATGACATCACGTCATGCCATTATGATGCAACTCAGTGTGTTCTGAGAACTGACTGAGCATTTAAATTGCTGTGAGAAACAGAATAAGACTGTTTGTATCTATAAGACTGTTTGTATCTCTCAATGAGTAATGAGTTTCTTGAAATCACGAATCAATAACTACATGTATCTAAATATAGAATAATTCTAAAATGATTAAATAGACTTTAAAGTGAAACTATCACGTCATGCTTGTGTTATGTGATAAATATAATTTTACATTTGTGACTTTGTATTATTGACTAATAAACTCGTTGGATAATAACTTGTTGGATAATTTTATCCAACTCATTTATTAAAATCAATAATACACAGTCTTGAATGTTACCAAATCCTCTATGTAATATATAATGAACTGTTTCAAAACATTAACAGCCAGCAAGTCAAGAGTTTACGAACATCTCACTAGACGGTAAGCATGGAAAGGTAAAGGTGCCACGCAGACTCATACACTTCAGTGATGGAGTGCTAGAGGAGTACTCGACAGACGAGGAGGATGAGGACACACCTCCACCACCACCCACTGTAGACACTGTATGTACATGTATTAATGGTGACCTCCACCCCCACCCACTGTAGACACTGTATGTACATGTATTAATGGTGACCCCCACCCGTTGTAGACACTGTATGTACATGTATTAATGGTGACCTCCACCCCCACCCACTGTAGACACTGTATGTACATGTATTAATGGTGACCTCCACCCCCACCCGCTGTAGACACTGTATGTACATGTATTAATGGTGACCTCCACCCCCACCCGCTGTAGACACTGTATGTACATGTATTAATGGTGACCTCCACCCCCACCTCCTGTAGACACTGTATGTACATGTATTAATGGTGACCTCCACCCCCACTTCCTGTAAACTATGTAGGTAGTTATAAAATGAAATGGTACACCCCAACGCCACCCTGTGGACACTGTAAGTGTCTTCCGCGGCCCTTTCACCATGATCCCTTTGTTACAAAGATTAAATATGACAAATATTATTAACGAGCCAACCAACTTTACTGTGACGCCGGGAACGTGCATTGATCTATTTATTACAAATAATACATCGCTAACTAAACACGTGAATGTACATACACCAATATGCAGCACACACTCTCCTGTGTCTGTTGAAATTAGCTTTCAGACATTTAAAAGACTAGCCTACAAACGGGTTATTAGAAATTATGATGCCACTGACATAAATGGTCTTAATACGGATATACAGAATACTAACTGGGAAGATGACGTGTTTAACTGTGATGATATAAACGCAGTATACTCTAATTTTTGCAATACTTTTAATGATTGTGTAACACGTCATGTACCTACAAAGACTGTTGTTATACGTCCCAATGATAAACCGTTTATGAACAATAATATACGCTTTAAAATGTGACAGCGAAACAGAATGCACAATAAAGCTAAGTCTTCAAACAATCCATTACATTGGTCAATGTTTAGGCAACTTAGAAATGAGGTAATTGCTTTAATCCGCGAATCTAAGGAATCATACAAGACTAAACTTACATCCCAGTTAACTGATAAATCAATCCCATACCAATGGAAACAGGCGAATGTAACTCCTATTTTTAAGGGCAGGAGAGAACCTGACATGCCGGGCAATTATAGGCCCATATCCATTACCAGACAGTATTATTTGCAAATTGATGGAAAAAATCGTATTTAAACACTTGTTCAACTATATCAAAACGAATAACCTTCTGTGCAAAAACCAGGCAGGCTTTCAACCCAGAGACTCTACAGTAAATCAGCTCATAGAAATATATAATAACATAATAAGCAACCTCGACACTGGGAAAGATGTACGATTTATATTTTGCGATATTGCTAAAGCATTTGACAAAGTATGGCATGCTGGGTTGCTTTTTAAATTAGCTAAATATGGTATCAATGATTCATTATGTAACTGGATACGTAGCTATCTCTCTGATAGGCAGCAAAAAGTAGTCCTAGATGGATTCTCTTCAAGCTTCAGTACTATAGATGCAGGTGTTCCGCAAGGCTCTGTTTTAGGTCCGTTTCTATTTTTGCTTTATATAAATGACATCACAGATGACTTATTGAATGATGTACGGTTATTTGCTGATGACACTTCTCTTTTTGTTGTCGTTGATAAAACCCCAGTAGAATGTGCCAACTCTCTTACAAATGATCTTTGCAAAATATCTGAATGGTCAAAAAAATGGGCTGTTACATTTAACCCCCAAAAAACCAAAAGCCTTGTCTGCACTAGAAGAAACTATAACCACCCACCAGTCTACTTTGATAATGATATAGTACAAGACGTGGCGTCACATTGCCACCTTGGATTAACAATTCAGTCCAATGCAACTTGGTCGCATCATATAGAAAATATATACGAAAAAGCATGTGCACGATTACAAGTACAAACTTGACAGACATTTTCTATTGAAAATATATATCGCCTTTATAAGACCCATACTGGAATATGGCGATTCAGTATGGGATAACTGTACACAGGGAGAATCTGATCTATTAGAGAGCGTCCAAGTTGAAGCAGCACGAATAATAACAGGCCTCAGGTGTAATTCCTCTAGATCATACTTATATAATGAATTGAACTTAGAAACATTAACAAAAAGAAGAAAAGATCATAAACTTGTAACTATTTACAAAATAATTTATGGCATAAGTCCGGATTACATGTATAATTTAATCCAGCCATACTTACCTGTAAACAATAATTATAACCTTCGAACTTCAGGATTAAACTTACGTCTCCCTCTTTGTCGTACGACATCATATTATAACAGCTTTCTACCGAGTACAATTAAATTGTGGAATGCTTTACCTTTAGACGCTAAAAATGCACCATCTGTTGAACAATTTAAGCATAAACTTAAGGCTATTGAACATAGGACTAACAGTCCATATCACTATAATATAGGAAATAGGAATTATAACATCATCCACTGTCAATTAAGAAATAACTCAAGTAATCTAAATAAGCATTTATTTGACCACTTCTTGACAGATTCAGCAGTATGTGCGAAATGTGGCAATCCATGTGAGGACAATTCTCATTTCTTTTTCAACTGTCCACTGTATAACCAATTCAGAAATGACTTACTTGATACCCTAGCCAATCTTGTTGATGTCACGCATATCAACATTGACTTGATACTGAATGGGAGTTCAAATCTAGACGATACTACGAACTCAGAAATTGTACTTATCGTCCACAAATACATCAAGTGTACCAGGAGATTTTCGTAGAATTATAGATGTATGTACATGTATGTATGTATATGTATGTGTACATAGGTATGTGCATGAATGTGTACATGTATGTATATACTATTGTATTTTCAGATATGTTTTGTCACAATGCTAGATTTTTTTTTTTATTTTGTCATCTTTCTTCCTTTTTATTGTAATTTTTATTTTTTTATTTGTCTGTTTTGTTCTCAGTTATCTTAAATTCCAAAATTAACTATTGGTTACAGAAACTCATACTAAAACCATTATATTTTGTAATAATCGGTACATTTTTATATATATTTCGTATTGGTTTCCAGTATGATTTTCTTTCTATTTATTCTTTTTTTTTCTCACTTAAATTCTTTCTGACAATACAATGTGTTAATAATAAACAATCACGGTACACATGTTTCAAAGATTCTAAGTTAATTGTCAAACCAATATATGCAAACTGTACTACAATTCCACATTTTTGTTATGTTTGATATGAATGTATTGTTTATATGTACCTTGATACGGGAGAGGTCTTACATAGGCATTGCCTGTTGTCCAATCCCATTCAGTACTTGAATAAAATATTGTTTAAATTATGATCCCTTCATCTGACCACAGTTCTTTGAGTTCATCCTTTGCTTCCGTATAAGTGTGTTGAAACATTTATTCTCCCAGTTTAAATTAATGACATCTGACCCAATAATGAAAATTTCCAGTTTATTTATTTTTTTAAATTTAATTTTGCTTTTTTTGCCTTAAAACATATATATATATATATTTAAAGCAACCCATAAAACATGTATTCAATATAATTCAGTATCATTAACCATATTAATTCCTACAATTCATATTGTTTGATTTTCCCAATTTTGAGGTTCACAACACTAAATTTCCCAATTCTAAGGACACTGTCCCTATTCACAAAAGACCCAAAAGGAACACTGTCCCATATGCAATATCGGGTGAATTTATACATGGGTCTCGTCTGGATTTGTAACAGGAGGCCCGGGTTCAATCCTCCGTGGTGCCACTGAGTTTCGTCGGTGTGTTCAGCTTCTTGGGCAAGACACTTTCCCTTAGCCTCGTCCGTCGGATGGGGACGTAAACCAGGCTGTCCCGTGTATCAGTCTATGCTCCGAGCACGTTAAAGAACCATAGGAATCTATTCGATAATAAGAGTAGGGCACGGTTCCCGGATTCCTATGTATCCTTCCCCTCTCTCTGGGGTGGCTCTAAATAACCTATACTGTGTTGATGAGCCGTTAAACAACATTCAACTGACCTGTCAACATTTTGCATAACATGTTTATTCTTTATTTCGTGATAATGCTCAAGTAAAAGTGACTCCATCAACCATCCATTTATTTACAATGTCTGTTCACTTGAAGATAGCAAGGAAAACAGCAATCATTAATCTTTATAACATTACAAAAACAACAATATATAGAGGACATTTGTTTGTTTGGAGTGAATATAGGATTTATTTTCATCGAGAAGTGAGACAACTTATATTTTCATGAGTGCTTTAGCACGAGTGAAAATATTCGAGTTTTCTCACTTTGCGATGAATATAAATCCTATATTCACGACAAACCAACAAATATTTTATTTATTATATACTCACAACCTGAAAATTTATGCAGAAAAAACATAATGCCCAAACCAATGACGTCAATAATGTTGTCAACAACGTAAACAATGTCTACAGTTGCATGTCATTTTGAGTGAAAATATATTATATCACATGTGAAATATAAACAATGGAAATATAAGGTTTTATTTTAATCATAAAATCCACTCTTGCACTGGAAAGTATATAATAAAATGTTGCAGTTACAATACCAATATAATTAAGGTTATCAGTTCAGTAACACTATTTCTTATCAAATGATCCAGTTTTCAAATATCTGATTTGAAATATGTTGATGTCCTGTCTGAGAAAAGTGTTTTATAGGTTGTGTTCCTTTAATCCCATAATACATAGATATGATATCTATTAGTGTAGCTGCAAGATATATTTTAAACATGTTTTTAAATGTGTCGGGTTGACAAGAAAACTCATCTTTTACTTCACAATATGAAAATAAAACAAATTGCGACATGCAAACATGATGGTAAGCTAGTGTTTGTAGTGCTAGAAATGAAATTAAATACTCTTTTTTTTTTGTCTCTCCAGAAAAGTTTGACATGGGGACCTTGGATGTGGTATTATATTGCAACTGCAGGGTGGAAATCATTGTCAGGTAAGTTTGATCTCACCATGTCGCACATCTCTTATAAATCATCACAATAATATATCCTGTTTTGTCAAAATTTTCTGACCCATTTCCATGAAATCTTTGTTGCGGCTCAATCTCATATGATTACAAATGGAATATTCGTTCAGGAAATTGTTGATTGATGGTATTTACATTGTGTTATTTCACAACAACACCTGTCAATTTGATTGTTTGTATGTTGTTTTTCGTCATTTTCAACACATGAAAGGTTATATATATGACGGTCGATATCTTGTGGTGTAGGCAGACCACCCACTTTTCCTGGGTAGAATCAGTACTGTACACCTGTCATACGTAAGAATTGACACTTCCTCACTTACAAGACGAGCTCTCAGTGGGATTCGAAACTGCAGCGATGACAGGTGAAAAGGTTTATTAACCCCTCGACCATGGATACGCAAACGCATGTCCTTTTAGTTTTAGCCCATTTACAAACAAACCCTAGGCTAGCGCTAGGATTTTAAACCCTTTAGCCAAATCTGGCTAAAGCCCTAAAAATTCCACTAGCCAGATTAGAATGTCTTTAGCCAGACTTTTGCCGAGATGTTTTGGAACTTTAATTTAGGCAGCTAAAACCTTGCGTTTGCATACACAAGAGAGTATGCTTTTTAACCTATATATCATTTGCATGCTGCATTCTGCTTCAGTGCTTATAATTAAAAGTTGAGTTGTATATAATATTCAAAACTTTTTAAAAATTGTATTACTTTTATTAAATGCGTTTCAATATGCTAACATTCATAGAAATATAATATATAACAGAGAAACATGTAAGGCTAATCTGAGGCACATAAAACAAGGTCATCTAACAGGGGTTCCAAAGAAGCTAGAAAAATTGCGTTGCATTGCAAAAAATTCAGAAATGCTACATACATGTACACCACGACTATCATGCATAGAATAAGTAATAACAGCCACTTCATTCTACAACTGTACCAATATTTTGAGTAATCGCACCTTTTCTATAATACAAAAGGTGTTTCATGTTCATGTTGATTCCCAATTTACAGACAGCCGATCAAACACATTCACACTTGCCATTGTTTCAGTTCAACTAATGCAACTATGTGTACAAGTAATTAGTGGGCACTCAACACTTACCACTGATTGTAAAGTTCAAAAATACCGATGGCCTTTAAACAGAGCATCACTAGGTTATTAATTCTGAAACAAACATTGTCTAACGTTATGTTTTGGTCAGCCATTTTGGCTGCTAGAGGGCGCCACAGTTTTGATCAGCCATTTTGGGCGCTAGACTGCGCCACGTTATTTGATGTTTTACCCGGCTCGATAACGCATTTAAATATATGGATAATATTGAACGCGGGGACACAAACTAGTTGAATGACATCGAGATGCGAAAAAGTGGGCGGCGTCTATCGCACACGCGACAATTTGACAGCGGTTTTTAGCTCGACTGATCAGAGATCAGCAGATCTTATGCCGTGGTGCGTCGTCCGTCGTCCGTCCGTCCGTAAAGTTTTATTTGTAGCGACTACTCCTCTGAAACTACTGGATGGATATTCATGAAACTTTACAGAAATGTTGCCCATGAAGTCTAGTTGATCCTAGCAAAAATTCATGTTGATGTGAAATCCAAGATGGCTTCCAAAGCTAAAAATAGATTTTTAAAATACAAGTTTGTAGCGACTACTTCTTGAAAACTATAAGTGATATTGATATGGGACTTTTTCTACAATGATCAGCATGACATGATGTTGGTCCTTGTCAAAAATCGTTTTGATTCAAAGTTAAACATGGCTGCCAGCGGCCATCTTTGTTTACATAGTGTTATATAATGAAAACTTGTAGCGACTACTCTTCTGAAACTACTTGACGGATTTTCATAAAACTTTACAGGAATGTTGCTCTTGATGTGTAATTGATCCTAGCAAAATTTCAGATCGGCCAGAAATTCAAGATGGCCGCCACAGCTAAAAATAATTTTTTAAAAAACAAGTGTGTAGCGGCTACTTCCTGAAATCAAAATCAATAAATAGACATGGTAGAGCTTCAAAGTCATTGACCTCTTTTTTAAAAAAAGTTTGAAGCGACTACTTCTTGAAAACTGTAAGTGATACGGGACTTTTTCTAAAATGATCAGCATGGCATGATGTTGATCCTTGTCAAAAATTATTTTGAATCAAAATTAAACCTGGGCACCAGTGGCCATCTTTGTTTACATAGAGTTTGTATAGTAAACATTTGTAGTGACTACTCCTCTGAACTACTAGACGGATTTTCATGAAACTTCACAGGAATGTTGCTCTTGATGTCTAGTTGATCCTAGCACAATTTTAGGTCGGCCGGAAATTCAAGATGGCCACCAGGGCTAAACATAGATTTTTAAAAACAAATTTGTAGCGACCACTTCTTGAAAACTGTAAGTGATATTGATATGGGACTTTTTCTGAAATGATCAGCATGACAAGATGTTGATCCTTGTCGAAAATTATTTTGATTCGACATTAAACATGGCTGCCAATGGCCATCTTTGTTTACCTAGAGTTATATAGTAAAAACTTCAACTTGTAGCGACTACTCCTCTGAAACTACTTGACATTTTTTTATGAAACTTTACAGGAATGCTGACCTAGCTATCAAACTCTATCAGTAGAGCTTCAAGGTCATTGACCTCTTGTTAATAAACACAGCGATAATCAGTTATCGGTCCAAATTGATTGTCGCTAATTAGCTTATAACACCCAGCAGGATATTGGCTTATAAACAGTTAAAAACTTTGTGTATTTGAAATTGGGATTTTCCGAGATTTTTTAGACAATGTCGGTCGGAAATTTGGATTCGCCAGACCACCGATGTCTGGCGATTTGCTATGTATTTCTTACGATTTTCATTCGCCAGTTTGGGTGACTTTTCGCCTATGGCGATTTGGCGAATGGTTAATGCGAGTCTAGAAACCATTGAGCTGTTTTTGCTCTTCTATCCAAATGCCTTCCGAAAGCAAAAGCAAATATATAGCGACTCCAAATGAAACTCTTGAGTTTTTTTACATTGAAGCTTTTCTTGTATCCACAGTTGCTGATGCGTGTGGAGAGAAGCTTGCCTGGTTATTTGGTATCACAACACCTAAATATCAGTCTGCCATAGATGAGTTCTACAGACTTAAACATGAGGTAAGTTCTAGTGATAATTTTATTTCATTGCTTTCCTTATATATAGTACACAGTATTTGCCATAGTGTTGACTAATTTCATTGTTAAAAAATCAGGTCCGACATCAAGTATCCCTGCACCATAGGTTTTGATGGTGTATTAGTAAATAGAATTGTAGCGAACGAATCACAATGTATGTATTTCGAATTTGACGAAAACTCATTGGAACTTAAAAGTATATTAAAAAACTTCCTGAAATAGAAACTGAACATTTTTGACATATTAAGGAGAAATGGTCCTATAGAAATCACAGCACCCAAACGCAATGGCACCGTAGATTTACACGGTACCACAACAAAGAGCAAATTATTCAACTCTCTAAACAAAAAGTTAAACGTATTTTGTTGATAAATAATGCAGGTTGCATTCATGAAGAGAAATTTGTTTATAGTTTATATACTGAAGCGAAAAAGAAACGCAATTAAGGAATTTCCGCTATATATTGTATATACTGCACACTTAATTCCATATATATTCCAAAGATGTTTTGTAAAATAAAAAGATGCAGTTAGTTAGAGAAAGGACACAACTGTGATGTTGCAGATGTTTTAATCACAGTACACTTTGTAACAAGAAATTCATAAATTTTGAAGTTCCTCTTTGAAAAATTTAGCTATTTCAGTACTGTATTTAATGTAAAGAGTTTGCAAAACACATGGTTGAGCCAAACACATACTCTGTCAATAGTGAAACTTTGAAAGAATACTATTTGCTGTGTTATGTGTCGTTTTAGCATTTTTTTTCCGAAAGGAAAGTTCTTACGTAGCCATATACCATTCGATTAACAGTAGCATATTGTACATACAATATAAAGCGGAAATTCCTGAGTTGCGTTTCTCTTTTCTTTTTCGTTTCAGTATATTTGAAACATAATAGAGTGTACGCTCTGACTGTGCATGTCAGGCAAGTTGGTGGGGTGTGGGGGGAGTGGGGGGTGGATGTGGGGGCGTTGCTTTATTAAAAGGAGCCCTCTTGCACAATAGGCACAAAGAAGAATCCCCCAACCTGAATATTTTAATGTGCCTGATTAACAATGGTCAGGTATGGCTCCAAAAACTCTAAACTGGTTTGCATACAACATATTTTCTGAGTCTTTTGCTAGTATATAGAAAAGAGAAAAAGCACGACCATTGCATAAGAGGGGTGGTTGTAATTTATTGCATTTTTTGCAGTAAAGCTTGAATTTTCGGTCATGTTTCTGTTTTGATTAATTTAGAGCTGACGGATGTGATATTTTTCAAATCATTGATATATTTATTATTCTTATAATACTAAGTTATTTCATGTTTTTTTTGGGATTAGTTTGGAAAAACAGGTAGGGAGTTTTTTTTCTTTAACAACTAACCACTCGAATGTTCTTTTTCTTAAAAGCATAAATGATGCATGTACCTTGTGTTTGTGAACAAAACTTCACGCCAGAATGATGTCTCTGAAATTATGTGAATTCGCAAATAATACAAGATAACTGGCATGATACCTAATACTGTTATGGGTAAAATAACAAGAAAGAAAGTGCAAAACCAGCAACAACAATTTTTAAAATATAACCAACTATATATTGTATGTACAATATGCTACTGTTAATTTATTCAAATAGTATGATGAAAATATTCACTTTCAGAATATAAGTAACATAGATCGAGTAAATCTGATTTCAGAATAAAATCCAAATAATATTGGCAAGTGTCCCTTTAATTAATATAAACCGCAAGTGTCCCTTTAATCCAATTTTAGGTTATGTCTTTCCTGGTTTAATTATTCACAATAGTCCAAATAATCCAATGTCACTTTTAGTATAGATGAGTACAATAATTTTTATTCTCTCACGACATATTTTTAATAAAAAGCATCCAATATTTTCACAATGTTTCTTTTGTAAGTGAGGAAGTGTCGATTCTTACTGATGACGGGAGGTGAACAGTACTAGTTCCTGGTTCTACCCAGGAAATGTGGGTGGTCTGCATCCACCACAAAAAAATGACTGTCATTTATCACCTTACATGTGTTGAACATGTAAAACATCATACAAACAAACAAGTCTTTATACTTTATACTGAACTCTGAAGTAAATTCTCAGTCCAAATACTGAACAAATAAAAAACTCAAAAGGCTGTATTTATACTGTCATATAATGTCATAAACACCATAGAAGCTTTAAGATTAACGTATGTAAATAACATTGAATGCACCATAATAAATCACATTTATTGTAAATACCTTATTTACTCATCCAGAAACTTGGCTTTCTTACTCATCCAGAAACTTGGATATGTTGCTAATTTTAAATGAATGACCTTGGGTGACACAATAACACGTCAACATCATTAACATTCATAGGTAACACAACACCCCGGCATGGTATCATGCATTAAAATTAGCACCTTGATTTTATATAAATCCGATATCATTTTAACTTCCAACATGCTTGAATGTAATTAAATAAAAGATAATGCAATTTGGAGTTATACTACTTCTTTGTTATTCTGGCATATTAACGTTTAACTATATTGCTGTTGCAATATAATCAACAATTAGAAATATGCTAAAAAAAATAATTTCAGCTATATAACGTGTTTAAATAATTACTAATAATGATTTGCAAATATGAAAGTTATGTCTTGGACATTGCAAACTTAAAAACAATCATGATTGCCATGTTTTCCTTTAAATCCATGAAGTACATTTACTCTTTTACTCTGATATTCTTTCCCCCAACCCCTCTAAATATAGTCCACACTCCATTGTTCCCTAAACAGGCTGAATAAAATGCATAACTGATATTGACTCATTGTTTCTCCACCTGGACATGACCATTACTGACCATTACTGACATTGACTCATTGTTTCTCCACCTGGACAGTACTATTACTGATAACTGACCATTACTGATAATCACTCAATTGTTTGTCCACCTGGACATCATCATTATTGACCATTACTGACCGTTACTGGTAATGACTCATTCTTTCTCCACTTGGACATGACTAATTCTGGCCATTATTGATAATGATCCATTGTTTCTTCTCCACCTATACATACCTATTACTGACCATTACCGACCATTACAGTTTACTGATAATCACTCTTTCTCCACCTGGACGTGACTGTTACTGATCACTGACCATTGCTGATCACTGACCATTGCTGATAATGACCCATAGTTTTTTCAATCTGGAAATGACTAGTACTGACCATTGCTGATAATTACTCATTTTTTCCCCCACCTGGACATGACTGTTACTAATAACTGACCATATCTGATAATGACCCATAGTTTCTCCACCTGGACATGGCTATTACTGACCATTGCTGAAACTCACTCATTGTTTCTCAACCTGGTCATGACTGTTACTGATCACTGACCATTAATTATAATGACCTGTACTGTAGTGTCTCCTCTGGGACATGACTACATATATTACTGACCATTGCTGATAATGACTCATAGTTGCTCCACCTGGAAATGACTATTACTGACCATTGCTGATACTCATTGTTTAATTCTCCACCTGGACATATTACTGATCACTGACCACTGCTGATAATGATCCATTGTTTCTCCACCTGGAAATGACCATTGCTCACCATTACTGATAATCACTAATTGTTTCTCCACCTGGTCATGTTTATTACTGATCACTGACCATTGCTGATAATGACTAATTGTTTCTCCACCTGGACCATTGCTGATAATGACTCATTGTTTCTCCACGTGGTCATGATTATTACTGATCACTGACCATTGCTGATAATGACTCATTGTTTCTCCACGTGGTCATGATTATTACTGATCACTGACCATTGCTGATAATGACGCATTGTTTCTCCACCTGGACATGATTATTACTGATCACTGACCATTGCTGATAATGACGCATTGTTTCTCCACCTGGACATGATGACGCATTGTTTCTCCACCGGGACATGATTATTACTGATCACTGACCATTGCTGATAATGACGCATTGTTTCTCCACCTGGACATGATTATTACTGATCACTGACCATTGCTGATAATGACGCATTGTTTCTCCACCTGGACATGATTATTACTGATCACTGACCATTGCTGATAATGACGCATTGTTTCTCCACCTGGACATGATTATTACTGATCACAGACCATTGCTGATAATGATGCATTGTTTCTCCACCTGGACATGATTATTACTGATCACAGACCATTGCTGATAATGACGCATTGTTTCTCCAGCTGGACATGATTATTACTGATCACAGACCATTGCTGATAATGACGCATTGTTTTCTCCACCTGGACATGATTATTACTGATCACAGACCATTGCTGATAATGACGCATTGTTTCTCCACCTGGACATGATTATTACTGATCACAGACCATTGCTGATAATGACTCATTGTTTCTCCACCTGGACATGATTATTACTGATCACTGACCATTGCTGATAATGACTCATTGTTTCTCCACCTGGACATGATTATTACTGATCACTCACCATTGCTGATAATGACGCATTGTTTCTCCACCTGGACATGATGACGCATTGTTTCTCCACCGGGACATGATTATTACTGATCACTGACCATTGCTGATAATGACGCATTGTTTCTCCACCTGGACATGATTATTACTGATCACTGACCATTGCTGATAATGACTCATTGTTTCTCAACCTGGACATGATTATTACTGATCACAGACCATTGCTGATAATGACGCATTGTTTCTCCAGCTGGACATGATTATTACTGATCACAGACCATTGCTGATAATGACGCATTGTTTCTCCACCTGGACATGATTATTACTGATCACAGACCATTGCTGATAATGACGCATTGTTTCTCCACCTGGACATGATTATTACTGATCACAGACCATTGCTAATAATGACTCATTGTTTCTCCACCTGGACATGATTATTACTGATCACTGACCATTGCTGATAATGACGCATTGTTTCTCCACCTGGACATGCTTATTACTGATCACTGACCATTGCTGATAATGACGCATTGTTTCTCCACCTGGACATGATTATTACTGATCACAGACCATTGCTGATAATGATGCATTGTTTCTCCACCTGGACATGATTATTACTGATCACTGACCATTGCTGATAATGATGCATTGTTTCTCCACCTGGACATGATTATTACTGATCACTGACCATTGCTGATAATGATGCATTGTTTCTCCACCTGGACATGATTATTACTGATCACTGACCATTGCTGACAATGATGCATTGTTTCTCCACCTGGACATGATTATTACTGATCACTGACCATTGCTGATAATGACGCATTGTTTCTCCACCTGGACATAATTATTACTGATCACTGACCATTGCTGATATTGACTCATTGTTTCTCCACCTGGACATGATTATTACTGATCACTGACCATTGCTGATATTGACTCATTGTTTCTCCACCTGGACATGCCTATTACTGATATTGACTCATTGTTTCTCCACCTGGACATGACCCTTACTGACCATTACTGACCGTTACTGATAATGACTCATTGTTTCTCCACCTGGACATGACCCTTACTGACCATTACTGACCGTTACTGATAATGACGCATTGTTTCTCCACCTGGACATGATTATTACTGATCACAGACCATTGCTGATAATGACTCATTGTTTCTCCACCTGGACATGATTATTACTGATCACTGACCATTGCTGATAATGACGCATTGTTTCTCCACCTGGACATGATTATTACTGATCACTGACCATTGCTGATAATGACGCATTGTTTCTCCACCTGGACATGATTATTACTGATCACAGACCATTGCTGATAATGATGCATTGTTTCTCCACCTGGACATGATTATTACTGATCACTGACCATTGCTGATAATGATGCATTGTTTCTCCAACTGGACATGATTATTACTGATCACTGACCATTGCTGATAATGATGCATTGTTTCTCCACCTGGACATGATTATTACTGATCACTGACCATTGCTGACAATGATGCATTGTTTCTCCACCTGGACATGATTATTACTGATCACTGACCATTGCTGATAATGACGCATTGTTTCTCCACCTGGACATAATTATTACTGATCACTGACCATTGCTGATATTGACTCATTGTTTCTCCACCTGGACATGATTATTACTGATCACTGACCATTGCTGATATTGACTCATTGTTTCTCCACCTGGACATGCCTATTACTGATATTGACTCATTGTTTCTCCACCTGGACATGACCCTTACTGACCATTACTGACCGTTACTGATAATGACTCATTGTTTCTCTACCTGGACAAGACCATTACTGACCATTACTGATATTGACTCATTGTTTCTCCACCTGGACATGACCATTACTGACCATTACTGATAATGGCCCATTGTTTGTCCACCTGGACGTGACTATAACTGTCCATTGCTGATAATCACTTATTATTTCTCCGCCTGGACATGACCATTACTGACCATTACTGACCATCACTGATAATGACATTGTTTCTCCACCTGGACATGATTATTACTGATCACTCACCATTGCTGATAATGACGCATTGTTTCTCCACCTGGACATGATGACGCATTGTTTCTCCACCGGGACATGATTATTACTGATCACTGACCATTGCTGATAATGACGCATTGTTTCTCCACCTGGACATGATTATTACTGATCACTGACCATTGCTGATAATGACTCATTGTTTCTCCACCTGGACATGATTATTACTGATCACAGACCATTGCTGATAATGACGCATTGTTTCTCCACCTGGACATGATTATTACTGATCACAGACCATTGCTGATAATGACGCATTGTTTCTCCAGCTGGACATGATTATTACTGATCACAGACCATTGCTGATAATGACGCATTGTTTCTCCACCTGGACATGATTATTACTGATCACAGACCATTGCTGATAATGACGCATTGTTTCTCCACCTGGACATGATTATTACTGATCACAGACCATTGCTGATAATGACTCATTGTTTCTCCACCTGGACATGATTATTACTGATCACTGACCATTGCTGATAATGACGCATTGTTTCTCCACCTGGACATGACGCATTGTTTCTCCACCTGGACATGATTATTACTGATCACAGACCATTGCTGATAATGACGCATTGTTTCTCCACCTGGACATGATTATTACTGATCACAGACCATTGCTGATAATGACTCATTGTTTCTCCACCTGGACATGATTATTACTGATCACTGACCATTGCTGAAAATGACGCATTGTTTCTCCACCTGGACATGATTATTACTGATCACTGACCATTGCTGATAATGATGCATTGTTTCTCCACCTGGACATGATTATTACTGATCACTAACCATTGCTGATAATGATGCATTGTTTCTCCACCTGGACATGATTATTACTGATCACTGACCATTGCTGATAATGATGCATTGTTTCTCCACCTGGACATGATTATTACTGATCACTGACCATTGCTGATTATGACGCATTGTTTCTCCACCTGGACATAACTATTACTGATCACTGACCATTGCTGATATTGACTCATTGTTTCTCCACCTGGACATGATTATTACTGATCACTGACCATTGCTGATATTGACTCATTGTTTCTCCACCTGGACATGATTATTACTGATCACTGACCATTGCTGATATTGACTCATTGTTTCTCCACCTGGACATGCCTATTACTGATATTGACTCATTGTTTCTCCACCTGGACATGACCCTTACTGACCATTACTGACCGTTACTGATAATGACTCATTGTTTCTCTACCTGGACATGACCATTACTGACCATTACTGATATTGACTCATTGTTTCTCCACCTGGACATGACCATTACTGACCATTACTGATAATGGCCCATTGTTTGTCCACCTGGACGTGACTATAACTGTCCATTGCTGATAATCACTTATTATTTCTCCGCCTGGACATGACCATTACTGACCATTACTGACCATCACTGATAATGACATTGTTTCTCCACCTGGACATGATTATTACTGATCACTCACCATTGCTGATAATGACGCATTGTTTCTCCACCTGGACATGATGACGCATTGTTTCTCCACCTGGACATGATTATTACTGATCACTGACCATTGCTGATAATGACTCATTGTTTCTCCACCTGGACATGATTATTACTGATCACAGACCATTGCTGATAATGACGCATTGTTTCTCCACCTGGACATGATTATTACTGATCACAGACCATTGCTGATAATGACTCATTGTTTCTCCACCTGGACATGATTATTACTGATCACTGACCATTGCTGATAATGACGCATTGTTTCTCCACCTGGACATGACGCATTGTTTCTCCACCTGGACATGATTATTACTGATCACAGACCATTGCTGATAATGACGCATTGTTTCTCCACCTGGACATGATTATTACTGATCACAGACCATTGCTGATAATGACTCATTGTTTCTCCACCTGGACATGATTATTACTGATCACTGACCATTGCTGATAATGACGCATTGTTTCTCCACCTGGACATGATTATTACTGATCACTGACCATTGCTGATAATGATGCATTGTTTCTCCACCTGGACATGATTATTACTGATCACTAACCATTGCTGATAATGATGCATTGTTTCTCCACCTGGACATGATTATTACTGATCACTGACCATTGCTGATAATGATGCATTGTTTCTCCACCTGGACATGATTATTACTGATCACTGACCATTGCTGATTATGACGCATTGTTTCTCCACCTGGACATAACTATTACTGATCACTGACCATTGCTGATATTGACTCATTGTTTCTCCACCTGGACATGATTATTACTGATCACTGACCATTGCTGATATTGACTCATTGTTTCTCCACCTGGACATGATTATTACTGATCACTGACCATTGCTGATATTGACTCATTGTTTCTCCACCTGGACATGCCTATTACTGATATTGACTCATTGTTTCTCCACCTGGACATGACCCTTACTGACCATTACTGACCGTTACTGATAATGACTCATTGTTTCTCTACCTGGACATGACCATTACTGACCATTACTGATATTGACTCATTGTTTCTCCACCTGGACATGACCATTACTGACCATTACTGATAATGGCCCATTGTTTGTCCACCTGGACGTGACTATAACTGTCCATTGCTGATAATCACTTATTATTTCTCCGCCTGGACATGACCATTACTGACCATTACTGACCATCACTGATAATGACATTGTTTCTCCACCTGGACATGATTATTACTGATCACTCACCATTGCTGATAATGACGCATTGTTTCTCCACCTGGACATGATGACGCATTGTTTCTCCACCTGGACATGATTATTACTGATCACTGACCATTGCTGATAATGACTCATTGTTTCTCCACCTGGACATGATTATTACTGATCACTGACCATTGCTGATAATGACGCATTGTTTCTCCACCTGGACATGATTATTACTGATCACTGACCATTGCTGATAATGACTCATTGTTTCTCCACCTGGACATGATTATTACTGATCACAGACCATTGCTGATAATGATGCATTGTTTCTCCACCTGGACATGATTATTACTGATCACTGACCATTGCTGATAATGACGCATTGTTTCTCCACCTGGACATGATTATTACTGATCACTGACCATTGCTGATAATGACGCATTGTTTCTCCACCTGGACATGATTATTACTGATCACTGATCATTGCTGATAATGACGCATTGTTTCTCCACCTGGACATGATTATTACTGATCACTGACCATTGCTGATAATGACGCATTGTTTCTCCACCTGGACATGATTATTTCTGATCACTGACCATTGCTGATAATGACGCATTGTTTCTCCACCTGGACATGATTATTACTGATCACTGACCATTGGTGATAACGACTCATTGTTTCTCCACCTGGACATGATTATTACTGATCACTGACCATTGCTGAAAATGACGCATTGTTTCTCCACCTGGACATGATAATTACTGATCACTGACCATTGCTGATAATGACGCATTGTTTCTCCACCTGGACATGATTATTACTGATCACTGACCATTGCTGATAATGACGCATTGTTTCTCCACCTGGACATGATTATTACTGATCACTGACCATTGGTGATAACGACTCATTGTTTCTCCACCTGGACATGATTATTACTGATCACTGACAATTTCTGATGACTCATTGTTTCTCCACCTGGACATGATTATTACTGATCACTGACCATTGCTGATAATGACTCATTATTTCTCCACCTGGACATGATTATTACTGATCACTGACCATTGCTGACAATGACTAATTGTTTCTCCACCTGGACATGCTTATTACTGATCACTGACCATTACTGATAATGACTTCACCTGGACATGATTATTACTGATCACTGACCATTGCTGATAATGACTCATTGTTTCGACATGATTATTACTGATCACTGACCATTGCTGATAATGACTCATTGTTTATCCACCTGGACATGACCATTACTGACCATTACTGGTATTGACTCATTGTTTCTGCACCCGGACATGACCCTTACTGACCATTGCTGACTGTTACTGATATTGACTCATTGTTTCTCCACCTGGACATGCCTGTTACTGATATTGACTCATTGTTTCTCTACCTGGACATGACCATTTACTGACCATTACTGATATTGACTCATTGTTTCTCCACCTGGACATGACCCTTACTGACCATTACTGACCGTTAATGATAATGACTCATTGTTTCTCTACCTGGACATGACCATTACTGACCATTACTGATATTGACTCATTGTTTCTCCACCTGGACATGACCATTACTGACCATTACTGATAATGGCCCATTGTTTGTCCACCTGGACGTGACTATAACTGTCTATTGCTGATAATCATTTATTGTTTCTTCACCTGGACATGACCATTACTGACCATTACTGACCATCACTGATAATGACATTGTTTCTTCACATGGACATGATTATTTCTCACCATTACTGACCATAACTGATAAAGATCCATTGTTTCTCCACCTATACCTGACCATTACTGACCATTGCCGATCATTACTGATAATGAATAATTATTTACTGTTAATGGTCATTACAGATAATCACTCATTTTTTCTCCACCTGGACATGACCAAAGTAGAGTGCGTGGTCCAGTGGTAGAGGGCCGAACTCCAGATCGAGAGGTCGTGGGTTCGTTCCTCGACACTGCCACGTTATTTATCCTTGAGCAAGATAATTAATCCACATTGCTTAATACTGGTTCTACCCAGGACGCCATCGAGAATGCTTAATCTAAGTTACAATAACTTGTTTCGCAATCAATGTAAAATAAATGTTTAAACTCAGCCATTACTGACCAGTGCTGAACATTACTGATAATAACTCTTAGTTTCTTCACCAGGACATGACCATTACTGACCATTATTGATAATCACGTCATTTGTTCATTGTAGGAAGAAAAAGAAAAGGAGTATGAGGAGAAACGCAGAGAGCAGATGGAGGGGTTGTCAAGTGTCAACGTCAGTTTTGTTGACTCCGAGAACAAGGGTTCAGTTGACGAACATGTTGAGAAGTTTTGATCTTCCAATTTGGGCATTCTAATCCATATTGTGATATATTTAATGTATTAAGTTAACGGTTGGATATAGCCATAATGGCTGACTGATAACGCGCATATAATCAAACAGTTCAACATCATTCATAACAGTGCCTTCCCTTGAATACTTCTGGTGACTGTGTTCAAACTCTGAAGTCGAAATTAGTATAAAATTCATTTTATTGTCAAATATAGGCGCATTTTGAACCTTAGCTTATAATACGAATATTTTTTTCACACAACTTTTGGAGTAGGAGTGTAAAAAAGCTGTCCTAAACATAATACGTAACGGTTATAAATATGCAAATGAATGCTGAATCGTCGTTTGGTACATTTTTGGTCAGCTTTTTGTGCAAACGGAATTGGGGTTAGGGAAATCAACGAGGCAGTTCCAGCAGTTAGGTTTAGAGAGGATCAAATCAACATATAAAGGCAGCTTCATTATTACATGTACGATATGTGGCTTTTTTTTGAGTTATTAAACAGGAAATCACATTCATTCCTGTTTTGAATTGAATTGATTAAACTGATAAAAGCGATATAAATGATATTGTGAGATTCTAAATTGCCCTGTATACTATTGAGTATAAACAATGCCATTACAGGTACTGGAATTAAATTCAGCATGTGATAAATGATAAAAAGATTCCTTAATCCAAACAAACACTATTCCGGATATATGGCCTGACGGCAATATATTTTTACTGTGATTGTAATAGATGTTGTATAGCAGCCCTAATTGATTATTTTAAAGGGACATCCAGAAATCTGTATATATTTTCACCGAATATGATTTTGAGACATCTATACTTTTATGTTGTGTTTAAGTTAAACCTGGTCGAACATTCCTGAATCAGTTCATTTATTTATAAGAGTAACATAGTTTTACAAATAACTCTATTTATAAGAGTAACATAGTTTTACAAATAACTCTTTTTGATAATTTGCAATTTTGGTGTGATAACGTCAATAGAAGACATTTTGTTGGATTGTTTTAATGAGTGATCTTGTAATTAGAGTGTCCCTTTAAATGTAATGAAAGAGGAAAATATGCACTGTGTTGGATCGTTTTGATGAGTGGACTTTTAATTGGAGCGTCCAATATGAGGAAGCTATACACTGTTCTCCACTTTGATCGAAGTATGTAGTATAATCAATCAATGATTTACTTTTTATGTGTCAAACGCTTGTCAAGTAATTCACTAATGGTATGCAGAATTTATGTTGAACATTACTTGTTTTAAAATATCAATATTTGTTTACCTATTTGAAAGTTGTTTGGAAGTTTAACTTGTGTGAATCATATAGTGTCAGTGCTTTCAGGATAAAGTAACAGCCAAGTAGGTAGTTTACAATTTATTATAACCTTGCACGATGGTGGGAGGGTGGGGTTAATTGCAATCACTAGGTGTGTCCATCATGTCCGAACGTGTGCTCCACTTCCCTCTCACACTGTGTGCTCCACTTCTCTCACACATCATAGCGCCGATTTTAATGAAACCTAAGCCATATCACATATTTGCTGACAAAACTATAATATCTCCTTGAACATCGAATGTCTATGAGTAATGTGTGCATCTCCTTCCCATTCTTGCCAATTATTATGGAACTTGGCAGACATCTTCACTTACTGAGGATGTGCATACTGGGTGATGTTGGTCCACCAAGACCACTGTGCCGATTGCAACGAATCTTGCATATTCCGGCCAGTTTAGACTGCGCTTATATTTGACATAGATATGTTCCGATTAGAATCGTATTAGTCTTCTCAAAGTTCATGTTACCGCTAACCACCAAGGATGTGCATGCTACTGCAACTATATTTTGATACCTTATGTCCCTTTGAACATACAGTACTGTGTGTGCAATTTTCACCCAAATAATTAACTGACAGTGCACAACAGCGGAGGTATTTATCACCTTCACAGATATATATTGTCTTTCTAATGTATTTGTTGATGGATGTCGACTGTGTATTTGTATTTTGTGTTAATATTTAGTAACAGCTCTCTTTACATACTCCAGCACCCTCTCTTTATGTTTGAGTCTGTCTTATTAGAGTATCTATTATACAAATCATAATGTTTATGTGAGTTACACTGTAACAGTGATGGTAAATGAATAATTAAGATAAATTTTACTAGAGTTTTTTCAACACCTCTTTTTACAGAAAATCATCCCTAGAGGTTTGACATGTCTGTTTTTGCACACACGAGCATTAGCGATTGTGTAAAATTGCTAATGAAACCCCTAGCCGAGTGAGCTAATAAAGCGATGCAGTTGAATATTTAGTATGCTTTTAAAACTTTTGACATGAGTTTTAAAAGATATGCTTTGCTTGATTCAGTTATCATCGTCATTAACACTGTGACCTTATTATTTCTAGGTGAATTTTCACCCAATAATATAATTTGTGGTAATATGTTTTTTTTCATTTTAATGCGGTCATATGAATGTTACAAATGTCAGATAAGAACCCCTTATATGCATTAATGCAGACCTTTGTGTGGATAGCTGTTTAGATAACATTGTAGAATATATGAATAATTGATTATGTTGTACATGTAGCAATGTTATACGTGATTTGTTTCTGATTAAGATTATTATGCTATTTGAATTCTATATGATTATTGTTAACATTTGTTTAAGAAAATATTTATTTGTCGTTATCTTTAACCTTATCATTCAAATTAACATGTGTAAAACATTTGTTTATTTGATTAAATCTCTTGAATTGTATGGTGTACTATCAGAGTCAAAACTAGAGATGTAGAATGCAACTACTTAAATATTGATGCACCGTGCTATACATGTCATAGCTGCACCTGCAATTAAAGCTGCACCCATGATATATAAAGGGGCATCCATAAATTAATATCTACAATTTCGGTTTACACATTACCACCTCATTCGGGCAATATATGTAAATATATATACATGTCGTTTCACCAATTTTTTCTCCCAGATTTATCCTCACGAAAGTTGGTGTTCCTGAGTATTACATGTCCTTACTTCATCATGTTCATGCAATATGGTAGAATACAACCACTGCAAACACACCGTCACATGCAGAGGGGTAGGACCCCCCCATTCATATTCATTTTGTCATTTTTGTTCATGCTCATTAAAGGTCTGCATCATGACCCCTGCATTGTTTCAGGTGCCATCTCGCTCACATCACTAAGAGCAGTGGCAGAAAAACAATAAACGTGGCTCCAGCGTAAATGGAGTTTTTACGATAGAATTTGCAGCAACTCTGCAGTTCAGGGTGAGAAGGTTCTAGGCCCATTTTCCATATTTTATCTCGATGTACATGGAAGATGAGACTGGCATGTTCATGCCTGTTAGGCGCCATATAACCTGTAATGTGTTGGTGCGCCTTAAAACCCAATTCAATTCAATTCATGCAATATGGCACTTGAGAGTATCTAAGAAGTTTATTACGTCTCTGTGAATCAATAGTCTCTTTGTACAAATAAGTATTTTATTTTGTTGTGAAACTATATTACGCAAGAAAGTTAAAATGGAAAATGGGTCATGAAATATATGTTTAATCTAAACGCACTGAGTGGTGAAGTCCAGCATTTTAGACGTCACACAGCAGTTTTTCACGTTTAATCTTCATTATTGTGATATTTATTTTTTCATGTTCATTGTTGCTGTGACGTCTAAATTTCGATGTTCAAAACTCGAAAATTACTAGTTGTTATTAGGTATGTTGTTCAAAAATACGTAGCAAATGCAAAATATATCCATGTTGTTGGCTTAAACTGTAATTCAGAGAACATCTTAAAAAAGGTAAAGATGAAAGGCAATTGATTTTCGTGTGAAACCGTTTTTTTGTCAACAAATCAAGCTGCTTGTACGCAATGTTGTTTTTCAAAATGAAAATTAAACCGATACACGAATCACTGCGGACGATTTTTTTTTTTATATTACAGTCAATGTTACAAATTTTGTCTAATGAAAATGTATCACTCGTATGTAGATGAACTTCTCATTCGGAGCTATTATACATTTACCTTTAACAGTTATTGAAATGACATATAAAACTTACATCTCGATGGAAATACATTCTTACTGACAAGTTGGGAAGCGATGTATGTTGATATTTTCAATAGAAATTGATCAATTAATGATTGTTTGGCTGCGACAGGGACGATTGTTTTTATTGCTTGTACAGGTAAATCCACTCAAGTCATTCATTAACGTGTACAACTTTACTTTCAACCGTACCGACATAGGTTGTATCGATCCGTGCTACGTGTTTTTGAGCATAAAGTGAGAGACTTCGCATTTTGACCAAAAAAATATAATAATAAAAAACGTTAAAAATCATAAAACATAACACGAAACATGAAATATACAAACTGCGAAGTCTCTTATGTGAAGGACTAGTTGACAGAATACCATGTAATGGTTATTATTTATTGGTTTAATGTTTTGTTAGTTTTTAGTTTAATAAAATCGGTGTGAACATGTCTAAAAGCTTACTTGTGTTATGCACAGCCAGATGACTAGCACTGATAATGTTTGTTGAACATGTTAAAAAAAGGAAGAAGAAAAAGACAACAAACCAATTAGGTTAATTAAAATACTGGATCTAATGCTTAAGTTGAATCTATAGTAATTAGTGTAATTATATCCGCGAGGAGGTCGAGCGTATTGCATGTATCGTCTGGTCGTGGAGTTCCATGGTTTGGAACACTTAATTGATTTGGGGCGGGGGGGGGGGGGGGGGGGGGGGGGGAACGTCAGACACGTAATCTCAATATCCTGGAAAATGCTTTTAGCCAATATCTCCGTACGTATGTTATGGTGTAGCCCTTAATTGGTAATTGTCTGCAGACTCGATAATTATTTAGGTGGTGCCTGATTGTGTCGTACTGTGATAGCATCGATCTTGAGTTTAACTAAAGTTGATTTTAGAATGTAAAGCAGCGTTTGTTTTAAGTCGAATATATTACATCCAACATATACTTTGATCTGATGGAAGCCATTCTCTATGTCCTTAATCGTGAAATATCGTTTTTTTTTGTCGCCTGCATAGCATGGCAGATACTTAGGGAGCACTTTGTCATCGTCCGTCACAATATCCTGGATAATGCGTTTAGCCAATATCTCTGTCCGTATATTATGGTGTAGCCCTTAATTGGTAATTGTCTGCAAACTCGATGATAATTTAGGTGGTACCTGATGGAGTCGCACTGTGGATCGTACTTAGTGATCACTTTGTCGCCGTGCGTCACAATTTAACCTGCAATCTAACCTTGGCCATAACTTGAAAAGTATTTGACTTTTGTTCATAACACTTCACACATCTCTTCAACTTACCTCAAGGAATCGTCTTACATATTTCTAATAACTCTGACTTTCATTTTGGCAGAATTATGTCCCATTTCATAACCTGCAACTCAGCCAAGATCATAACTAGCCATAGCACACGGCAGGTGACACAGGTGTTCCGTGGAACACCCTTCTAGTCTTAATTTTACTAACACTTTTATTCCGTTTTATTTCTGTTTATTGTTTAACAAGTTTTAATTCAAGGTTTGAAATGAAAGGCAGCTTTCCGAAAATATGGGATAACAAAAAGGAATATACATGTATTTAAGCCCAAAACATGCATAATATTATGTATGCATATGTAAGCTTGATTGTGGTAATTTGCATTATAACGCCAGTTAATAATGCTGGTATTACTTTCCGCTGGAAGATTAGTTAATTATGAAGCATGGTGGATTGTGTTAAGAGGGAAGATTCAAATACATTTATTTTATCTCGGTTCAATACTCTCACTAAATGTGTCTCACTAAAGGAAAGAAACTTAACACATAGGGACGTTTAGGATTGTTTTTTTTTCAATAAATAAAGCACAAATAAAACAGAAAGTGTAATTGTTACATGAAATATTGATCAGATAAGAATGAGAAAGTGATTAATATTAATGCAAGCACACATTTAGAATGTTCTCAGCAATAGTATTTGTTTCCATATTATTTCAAAATAAGAGTAAAAAAATAGGCAAAAACGATCATGTTGTAAACAAATAACAACATTAATTTATGTCAGTGCAGTGTAAGATATAGGGTCAATGTAGTAAAAAAAAATTATTTAAGAGAAATTCTCCGATAGGGTTCCGAGACATTCCGATCGGAACTGACCCGGCGATCGGAACTGACCCGACCATTTCCATTACAAGCTCTATTTACAGGACAATTTGATTTATATGTAATTTAGACACATTGGGTGGGACTATGATTTATATGTAATTTAGACACATTGGGTTGGACTATTTATAGGAAGGAAACATGCCTCGACATCGGAAGCCAGCTTTGGACATTATGGATATAAAATATAAAAATCGAACAGGAAAAGTAGCATTTAAGGACGACAGTCAACCACAAACACACACAGAGAAACATAGAACAACTTTAAAGATGAACAAAATGCCAAATTAGACATCACATACACAAAAGGGTTGACAATAGGGCTACCGCATTGGAACGGTCAGTGGCGAAAAAAGGCCGCTGGGGTTTAAACCCACTTACCCTACTGTCATCCCAATAAAACAGGACAGTGTAAATAAATTCCCGCCATGAACTATTCTCTAATCAACTAGGCAATAGAAGTAAAACACTATAGCCTAGAAAGCCACAAAGAAGGTACTCAGTGACTTGGCAGAAGCCAGAGTACTTATCATTCAATAAACACAGCCACACTATTACATAGAATGACTAACGATAATTCAGATGCCGTAATCACTACTGAAGAAATTAAAATTGTCCAGGGCATTTGATGAAAATGTTTCGCAAGGGACCAACGTGTGGTGATTACTCTTAAAAGAAATTAAGCATATCCGTCATGAGCCATTTGTCAGTGCATAACAAAATAGAAAAAATATAACTTTATTATAGTACTGAGGAAGCAAACACTGTAATATATTTGTATATATCTACGTGTGACCAACTATATGTGTATATATATGTGTACGAGATACAATTCAAAACAACACATTTGTCCACTTAGTGAGGGCTGTATTAAGAATTATTCATTGCAAATAGCACTTTTTTTTTAAAATTAATTCCTTAATATTTAGGTTATGCTTGGTAGCACATGCGTGCTAAGCAAGTAGTATTTTAACTTTATTCGCATACGTGCTCCGATGGCGGCGATGTCTGTAAATGAAATTGCCAGTTTAAATCAATCAGTCACACATAGGCTTTTTCCTGAAATGCGAAATGTTTTGTAATTTAATAGAGTTCTGCTACTGAGTGAACAATATTACAAATTGGTGTCATTTCAGAGACACCACCTCAACAGTTTCATTTGACAAGATCTTAAATGAACTCTTTGGCACGGAATGGAAGAAAGTTTGCTTCTGACATTTTGTAAACGAAATCAAGTTAGAACGGGCTTTAATTGCATTTATGAAAATCATCGGAGACACGTCGTTCAGATGTTAAATATGAGTGTATGAAGTGGTTAGTTACACGTGCATGTTGGTAGCGTATTGCATCGTTAAGCCATTTATGATTTAGTACGTCTGAAACGTTACTCGACGCTTGTAAATCACGAATACAAACGGTAGTAGATAACTAATTAACAGAAATAGGAACAGAATGAATATTTTATTATTAACATGAGGTACAATATGAAGGAGTTGAACTGGGATTTTACGGCACACCAACACACACATATTACGTGGCGAATGAACATTCCAGACCCACTCTCCATTTACAGCTAGAATGAACTCAGAACCTTCTCACCAACAGAATGCAGAGTTGCTGCAAATTCCATTGTAAACATTCCAATTTTAGCTGGAGCCACGATCATTGTTTTCTGCCACCACTCAAGTAGCATCTGGATCAATACAGGGATGATAATGAACATGGTAGAAATAAGAAATAACACAATGAACATAATTCGTTGTGGCGTTGGGGGGTTGGGGGGATTTTACCCCTCTGCCTGGATAAGCATTATTTTTCCGGGAACCACACGGGGAACAGATTTTACCCCTCTGACTGGATAAGCATTATTTTTCCGGGAACCACACGGGGAACAACATGCGGGAATACATGCGAAACATAGAGAATACATATATGCAAAAGGAAAAATAAAATACAGCGCAAATGACATGAATGAAAAAACACATGTTAACCGAATATATTATATTATGCATGTTATAAATGATTGGAAATCTGTATTTATTTCCTCTAAACCGTATATTTTGCAAATACAACATGTAATAATGATATCAATGACAAAAACGGATCATACAGTTAACATATTTACATAGTCTATGGCAAACAGTGCAAATAGAGCATTGCCTCGTTGCGACCTCTATTAACATTTTTGCATAGTTTATGGCAAACAGTGCAAATAGAGCCTTGGATTGTTGCGACCTCAATCCAGAGTCTAGATATGAAAGCTATGTTCTGTTGACGGTAATCACCACAACGAGGCATGGTTTGTTTATCTGCTTCTCTCTGAATGTGACAACGTCCATATCGTTGTTAACCCTTCCAAGACCAAAGGTAAGATTCTCGGCTGATAATAGAATTTTCACGTGCGTTCGTCTGGTAGAGATTGTCAGTTGCGAAATCAACGAGGCAATTCCAACAGTTGGTTGTGTTACGGGGTAGTCTGAAGCAACATATACATGTATAGACAGCCACATTAATTCATGTACGTCTTGTGGCATTTTTGGAGTTATGCGATAAACAGAATCTCACATTCGTCCCTATTTTCATATGAATTTATTTAACATCGTTTGATGAAATGTATATGATGCGCGGCAGAGACTTGTATCATATAAATAATATGATATCATTGTGTTCAACTTTTGAATGAATTCAATTTTAATTTAAACATACATCGATGTAAGATGGTCTGTTACTCTTTAGAATATTCAGTATAATTATACAATATGTCATTACATACATTGGACTCAAAAGTATCGCTAATTCCAAATGAACAATGTTCATGATAAGGCTTGGCAGAGCCTTACATCTTATAAATGATATAAGATTTGTTTATCAAATGCAATATTTAGTCGAAATGCTTGTAAGATCCTCAGTTATGCCAGTCTTGATCATCTTCGATGCGTGATTGTAAATACAAACGTCTTGGCCAGTTGTGCAAAAACAAATTTGAAACTAGAACCACGTGACCGTCATTATTATTTTTTAAGTATTTCTGACCATCCGCATTTAGTTCGTCGATATAATGATGAAGCTTTCCTCTTTGTTTATATATAAATTTATTGTCTTTCTGCCTTTCTGTATACGAAATCATTCGTTGATTCCCCTCCCTAACTGAGTTCAGAAGATACTTTTAACGGGCCATAACTCCGCCAAAAATCATTCATCTGGAACAAGGCGACGATATGCACAACTAGGCTCGATGCTGATCATCCCTGCCAAGTCTGGAGTAAGTTTGTGTATCAAAACATTTAAAGAGCCATAACTCCCGCCAAAAATATTACTATTATATGTCTACTAATTAGGTGCGTTCTTTTCTTCCAAAGGATCCCATTTTCATCATAGTATTCTTATTTGTTTGTAATATATACACTCAAGTGGATTGATTAACATCTTCAAATTACAGTTATGCATATGCTGTCGTTGCGGTTCATACTAATTCCCATTCCCACCAACGCCGTATTGCAATATCAGTCAGCTCCGCCCTTGTATGCGCCACCACTTACTCTGAGAAGAGTCAAAACGAATATGACTTTGAGGGGAGTCAACGAACGTGGCGTCAGTATGCCACGAAGAATTGCACTGGAACCCCCAATCGAAATAATTCGTTGACTCCCTTCACGCTCTGATAATCGGACTCCCCTCAAAGTCAGGGGCGGTACCTAATTGATGGGAGGAGCTAACGCTACACGATTTACCTGAAGGGAGTTGATTTACCGAAACGGACCGAAACGGAGATACGAATTACTGAAAATGAGTTAAAGACTAATGCGCACACGTTTTATTTTCAGTCCAGTGATTTAAGTTTATTAAGTCTTTAAATATTAATTATACCGCATACAGCAGAGTGGGTCAAGAAGACTTACTGAAACTGACTATATTTGTTAGCTCTACTTTCCGAAGGACACCCTAGCCCCTCTTTTGCCTTGTGGGCCCTCTAGCCTCTCCATTTTCCATCCGATCTTTATCAAACGTATATAGTAGTTATATATCCATAAGATCTCGGACCAGTTCTTGAACCAGCTAGATTCAATCTCTAACAGCTTGAATTTACAAAAATGCATACTTTTTTATTGTGGTCACTATAGCCCTCCATTTATCATTTGTTCTTAACCAAACTTACACAGTAGTAACATATCCATAAGATCTCGGACGAGTTCTTGAACTTAACCAAACTTACACAGTAGTAACATATCCATAAGATCTCGGACGCTTTCTTGAACCAGCCATTTACACCGGAGTTCTGAAATATGCTATAATGTGGCCTCGTTAACACGATGTGGTCTTCATTTTTTCATCCGATCTTTACCAAACTTTACCAGATTGTTAATATCAATGAAAGCTCGGACAAGTTCGATAACCAGCTATGACATACCAATAACAATGGAATTATGGCCCTTGATTTAGTAAAATATGTTGTATTTTGCCTCGTTAAGAAGATCGGTCCGTCATTTTTCATTTGAACTTTACCAAACTTTACTAGATTACTAATATTAATAAAAGCTCGAACAAGTTCAAAGAACAGCCAAATCGGATCAGTAGTTAACACCGGAGCTATGACCCCTTGCTTTAGCTAAATATACAACTATTTGCGCTAAAGGAAACAACGTTTTTCAAAGTGTACAGTTTCAATGAAAAGTGAGTTAACCTGTTCTTGCTAGTTACTGTGCCACCTGATTCAACATATTTAGCTGTACACGTTATATAAACTGTAATGGAGCGACGTCAGAAAATATCGAATATTAATTGTCATTGATTTGTCTTTATTTATATATAAAAGTAGTTATCAACGTAACATAATCGAACGAAAAAGTTTATTTAAAGAATATACTCCTCAACCCTCCTCAACCGTTAGACACGAGTCTAAACTTGGTGCTGTTGATGAAATCATAATAAAAGCCATGGCAGATACAACATTTGAGTTTATATATAGAGTGTTTATATTCCCTCCCGCCACTTAACCAATAGGATATCCTAAATGTAGTCTGAAATGGATTTTTTAACCAATAGGATATCCTAAATGTAAAGACACAATATAGTCTAAAATGGATTTATGTGTGTATGTGTAGGGGGAGTGAGGGTACGGGGGTGGTGTGGGGTCGCAACGCTGGAAAAAAAAAGAGTTGATAAACACAATATGCTTTACACGTGAATCCAGTTCTGAATCCGCAACCACTAATACTTGTTACTTATTGATGTAAATTGTCTAGGAATTGTTTCGATCATACTATGCACATATTAATGCATAGCCGTAGAAACGGAGTGGGGAGAGGGAGGGCAGGCACACTCCAATAATCTGACAGGGGTGGGCCTGGTGTATGTTTCCCCCACTTCCTACCACATATTGTGGCAGTTTATGTTTTGACCCAACACAAGTGCTTGTGGCCGGCAGAGCATAACACTAATAAATTGATAAACAAAATTAGATATTGTTTGCATTACAATTTGTGACAAGCAAAACGAACGAGAGAGAGGGTGGAAGTTGGGGGGGGGGGGGGGGGGGGAAGGGGAGGGGGGGTGCATTACTTTCAAGGCTTGGGTAGACAAAACAAACTGCCAACTATGTACTGGATTCCTATATTACATAAAAATCCGTATAAAACTTGTTTTATTTTGAATTCTAGTGCCTGCACCATCACAAACATCTCCAAGCTTTTAACTTCTTGTCGTACTGCCGTTAAAGATCACGTAAAGCAATATTATGCTAAAATCTATGAAAACTCTGGGATTAATTTATTGGTCTATTAAAAATTCAGGAGACATTATTGATAAAATTTGAAATAATCATCAAGTTTCATCTATAAGTACTTATGACTTCTCTACAGTATATACAACCTAACCGCATCACCTTATCAAAGACAATCTTATTGCTCTTATTCAAAACACTTTCGCTAGAGAAAAACACTACATTTTTGGCATGTAATAATATTAAACTGTTTTTTACTAACGGCACTTTAGACAATTACACTATGTGGACTTGCCAAGAAGTTTGTGAAGCACTCATTTTCCTATTAGATACTATTTTCGTCGGGTTTAAACAACCGTTTATAGACAAATTGTTGGTATCCCTATGGGTACGAACTGTTCACCTCTTGTCGCAGATTTGTTCTTGTACTGCTATGAAAGAGACTTCCGATACATCACATCACCATAGAAGTCAGTTTATCAGAGTCCTTGTCACAGAAGTGGTGGTGTTCTAAGGTTTTAAGTCCCTCTACCATATGAGCCCCGGGAAGAATCCCCCGTGACTCAGCATTATGTTTGGAATTTTTTCTAGTTGAGATGCGTTGTGGTATCTGTGTCGTTTCTCTTGTAGATGTGTTGGTGATGTGTCGCTTTCGTTCTGTGTTGTTGACGCTTTGGCGGTGAAGTGTCTGGCGTGCTGCTGGTCCTACATACGCTAGGTGGTGTTGCCCTACATCCGCTACTGGTGTGTCCTGTCCTACAAGGCCGGGTCACAGTATGACCCCTGCGCCGCACACACCATCCGATGTCTGCATAGCCCCCTCTCTCTTCAGTTGTCGGTCTACGGTCGAATGTTTCTCCTCGGCGTCGATCCTATCACTAACTAAGGGCCATCCACATATGGTTGATCTCAGCTTCGGCCTGCGGACTTCTGACCTCCAACTTCCAATTTCGGTACACAGTCATCCGGTGATGTGTGCTGTGACGGAAGCGCAGGGGACATCCTCACTCTCGGTCAAGTGTCACTCATGGTTTACGCGATTAAATCACAACTGTCACCAGTGCCCACTCAGCGACGTGCACGCGGTGAAGATATCAGGTGTCCTTGTCACAGAAGAGTTCTTAAAATACTTTTATATTTTAAAAATAGATCAGGGTTTGATATTGTTAATTATACTCACTTAGATGTGATGTTCTCCGGGCTACTTATTGTGGGGTCTATGTTTCTCAACTTATTCGTTTTTCTAGAGCTTGTAGTCGAGTTGAGGACTTTAATATTCGTAATCTGTGTATAACTAAAATGCTACTCCAGCAGGGCTACCGTTACCATAAACTTCGAAAAACCTTTGCAAAATTGTATTATCGTAACCGGATCTACTTTTAAAATATAAAAGTAATTTAAGAACTATTCTGCGACAATGACTATCACAACCTGACTTGTATGGGGATGTGATTTTCAAACTTCGTAAGATCCTTGGTCATAATCACTTTTATACGATCTTTATTAAACGTGTTAAAACGTTTATCAAAAGAGGTTATGACCCTATCAGTCACATTAAACTGACATCGGACCGACCAGTCATAGCATAACCCTTATATCATCAGCGTCAAGCAATGGAGCTATTAGTTAAGTAATTGGTGTGTCGCGGTCCGGGATCTAGCCCACAACCTCCATCAAGTGAGCCAAAGCCACAGCCCTTGCACCGTGGTTGACAGGAATTTCAGACGTGTAAGTCTGTACTAATGGTTAATTGAACTAGATACCATATACTAACAAACGAGAGATTCAATCGTTGAATAAAGCGCGGGTCGCGGTTTAAATCAAGCCAGATCGAGCCCTAATTCCTAAGGAGAATGGGCTCATCGACTCCGTTGCATTTACATCGGACCAATGTATGAAACACATCCATATATTCGGTCATGTTTTCTCTCTAAGAAATTAGGGACTATTCAATCAGTGCCCTCCCTTGAGCATGGATTAGTTCGAGGTATTCCATGTAAAAGTAATTAGTGGCCGTTCAAATATTGTAGAATAAATGTAGCAGAGGAGCTTCATTTCAATTCAATTTGCTGATTTTATCATACGGTGATTTTATCATACGTGACCTATCAGATAACTTGTTTTGAAACCCAATATGGAGATATAATAGACCCTACATATAGAAATCAATGAACGTGATGTTTGATGATTGTAAAATAAATCTGATCAGGTTATATATTATTATTTTTATATTAAAGTCTAATCATGGTTTACAATAAATACAAACATAAATAATACATCGTAAACTCTATAAGATAGCCATGTCATTCTAATATGGAAATAGACTATAGTTATAAAACTATCAACATATGTTAAAAGTAGCTTATAATATCAAACTCAAACGATATTAGCGTATACATTACACATGAAAACTATGTAAATGGTACTAATCTATCCCAAACGTGTTTTTCTCACAGAGTTTAATATATATAAATTGTTTGACAATATTTGAGAACAATGCATAATTATTGAATTAAAAATATATGGTAAAATAAGGAAGAACAAGTCTAAATTTCTAATGTTTACCCGCAACCCCTTTTATTTATGTATTTAAAGCTACAGAGTCCCTATATCAATCGATTTCTTCTTTGTAGGCGTGTCTTTATTTGTAACTTCATGTTCACCAGCTCATGTCGAATCGGGTATTTAAGCGAGCAAATGTAGCGTAGGAAATCATTTACTGTATATACATCGACCAGAGCACATCGTACCATACATAGGTAACAGTAATTTTTACAGAAAAAAAAGTTAGCTTCTTTCGGGGCTCGAACACACGACCTTCTGATTTCAAGTCCGGTGCTCTATCCACTGAACTACAACGCTACTTGAGAAAATAGCATACTAACTACCATTTATTATTAGGCAAAATAACTTAAAATTTTGTGCTGTTGATTTTATGAATATTGAGTTCTGCTCAACCCGGGGCTAGAGGGCGTGAGCGGTAGCTAGCATATTTCACTACCACTCATGAACAGTCTCAATCAAACCGAGACTGCAATATTTCGTATGTGTCGTGCTCGGCCGTTTCCAAAGGTCCATTATCATACTCTTTTTTAACATATTTTAGTCCATATTGTCGCAAGTGTAAATTAACATTGACTGGTGTAATACTTCGCCTCAAATCAACCAAATCTCGACATGTTATTTAGCGCTTGATGAGTTTGTATGCGCGCGCTTGTTATTACGTAATGCCTATTTAGTGTTAAAACTGCTATAACATACCAATAAATAGCAGTGGTCTAGTGGTTCAGCGTACAACTTTCATAACTTACAAGTGCAAGGCTGTGGTTCAAATCCCGTTCCGGGCAACTGCTTTTTAATCACATATATTTTGGAGCCGTATATTTATCGATGTTACCTGTACGGAGGCTAAATAAAAATGTGACATTTTACGCATCGATTTCTCCTTATATACCGACTTTTGGGGTGTTCGTCGATTTGTAACTACTTCACACGTGACTCATTCATATTCATGAGTTATTACCAGTTAAAATAGGGCGTTTACAGCTTTAACGGCAGCTTCAAAATTAACACTAGCGGACTAAATATCGAAGTGGAAATAACCTGTAGTTTTATCCTCAATGCCATTCGTATGTTCTTTAAAACATCGATACGATTTGTTTAAAAATGCATGCCGAGCTTCGTGTTTGGCATTCAGAAAGTGTTCCCCCGTAAAAGTGACATGTTTCCGTTTTATATATTATATATTTATATCATTCGATTAACATTTCAGTAAACTGTTTCTGAGATGAGATAGTACTGGTTCATTATTATTTTTTTCTCCTTACCCGTGATCTATTTTTTTTAAACTGTGTTTGCTATATTATACCGTACCCATTATAGCAAAAGATAAGATGCGTTTCCAAACAGCTGGGTACGTTATTAATAAACCCGATGTTTTGTTAAAATCGAATTAAATGTGTATATTACCTCCAAACGAAACCATAAGCTTAATGCCAGACCACAGTTAAGCTACATGTATCTGAGAGATACCAAAGCAAAATAATTTAAACTGGTCATTGATGATTTTTGTGGTTAAAAGTGTTACGATCAAATAAAGATCCATACGTGATATCCGGACTGTTATTTGACTTTTACTTTAATTCAACATGGCCGTATTCCAAAGCGTATTCGAAGTGATACAGGCAGTGAAAATGTAATGATTTGCGACATAGATCTCACCGGAACTTTTATGATGATAATATGTCCTGATGAATAGTTTTCTTGTAGGGCGATCAACAGCTTATCAACGCATATAGATGTTTTGGCGACTGCTAAAGAAGCATTTCACGCATGATATGATTGACATTGGATTATTGAACACCTCTGACCCGAATGATATAGAAACGGCATGTCTATGTTTCACAAAGGCATTATAAAATCACCTGGATTCTTTCCTGGATTCTTTATGGAGCATTGGAATAATCATAGAGAAATATTTAAACTCCCTCCGGTGCATCACCAGCTTCATTGTTCTATCAAGATAGATAGATAGATACTTTTATTGACTTAAACTATTACAGTTTTTCATCATTACAAATATATGATAATTATAATATACACACACGTGACAGATATTAACATTGCAAATACAACAAAATAATCACTAAGTTTTTTTTGTTTCATACATATTTAAACAATCAAAAACATACATATATTATGGTATGTCAATGATAAACGAGGATGTTCTAAAATAAGATATCTAGTGTTTTTTTTTTGTTTTTTTTTTTAGTCTGTTAAAATGGATGTAGATAGCCTTAATACAAGTGCATCGGAAATGAATTTACTTAATCTAAGAATAATCTTTTTGTTTAATGACTGCAACAATTCTACAAATTTAAACATGCTTGGTCTAGTCGTGTAATATTTAGGAATATATTTGTTTCTAATGTTAGAGTAAGTAGTACAGATCAAAATAAAATGGTACTCGTCTTCAATAGCGTTAGTGTTACAAATTTCGCACACTCTTTCGTTTCTCTCTGTTCTACCTCTTGAGTATCTCCCTGTTTCTATTCTTAAACAATGAGCGGATAATCTTATTCTTGTTATACAACTTCTTAATTGTTTGGAGCATAATGTTTCTAGATATGTTTCAAAATCAAAATTCTCTTTCACCACCTTATATAGCGTTAAAACTCTACTGCCTTCTATATCAGATCTCCATTGTTGCATGAAATTATCTATTAATCTTTGTTTAAATATTAAAGGAAACAGTTTAAAACTAACACTCATGGGATTATCCCAGACATTATTAAAACCGTTACTGTTTAGGATAAACCTTATATTAGTTAGCCAATTCTTCGCGCCCTTATTACAGTTAGATAACAAATCCTTATATATTGCTTTTAGTATAATGTTCTCTGTAGACAATAGTTTATACCAATATTTGATCATTTTTACATATCTATTAACGTATAAGGGGTAACGAGAGAGCTCTCCGTAAATACCAGCATTGCTTGTGGTAAGTTTAACCCCTAAAATAATTTTACAAAATTTTAACTGTATTCTCTCAATATCTTTTGATTTTGTAATCCCCCATATTTCACTTCCATAATTTAATATTGATGCCACAAAAGCATCGAAAAGCAGAGCTTTATGGAGCACGTGACTTTTCTCTGCCATTGCCATTGGGCCGCAAAGACACGATAGAGCTCTCTAGACATTTTAGTGCAACAGAACCACATATGCGATGCTCGGATGAGTTTTTTGATCGCGTTTTGCATTACAGTGGAATTGCCCGAGAACAATATATGTTTCCAGAGTCACCAATGGATGCACTTATCATGTATGCTGCCATAAAATAACTGTTAGACGCCTGAGTAGACATGTTGAATTCTCACGAGAAATGAGTTTCGAAACTTGTGTAGAACAGTAATATTCAGTCAGTTATAATGGAAGTCAGGTGTATTTTTTGAACATAATTTGAACAATATATGTTCTGATATAGTTTGACTATCTTTGTCAAATCCTAGATAGGAACCATGTCATGATAAATATGGAAACGTGTTAAAATACATTTTGATAAATCCAGACAAATACAAAAACGTGTGCAAAGCATAAAGCATTATGTCTATGCTATACAATGGATTATCTTTAACCAATTAAAAGCATGACAGAAAAAAACATGTGTAACGGCTTATAATGAGATAAATAATATAGGGATCAATGAACATCGAGACATGTTCTGACATGATAAGAAAATTCCGAATACTGGTTCAGATCAATATTTTATTATTTGTCCGTTGTATTACAAATAAAAAGCTAAATAATTTCATCTTGCAGATATTATCATGCAGATATGCCTGTCTTGCCGAATAAAGGGATGCGCGTTTGGCACTAATACAACAAAATCCATGCGGAATTCCTCGGCATTTATAGTACGTATGGTTATGTAACGTCATGAAGGAAACAATATGGCGGCGTCGACGTCAAACGCAACATTTTACTTTTAAAAAAGTAAACTATACAGAAAACCTACATCTGCATGATAAAAATAATATTATGGCATTACCTTTTACCATCAAGATTATTAGGCTCGGCACGAACACGCTGAATACTCGACAGAGCCTCGCTATACTTCGTTTTCTAAGCCTCGCCTAATAAACTTGATAGTAAAAGGCACTGACATAATATTCGCTGTATCAACATAAATTAATGATTAATAACATCTTAAAAAATGATGACAAAAATATTGAAAAAGATACTGTGTATGAATATTTCTAAGTACTACTTTGTGTAATTTCGCATGATATTTCATTTTGGTATTGGAGATGTAAAATAAAAAACTATCATTATTTGCAGGTGTTGCTTCGAATTCCTTTCTTTGCTGGACTGTACGAGTATATAGTTCCAGCTCTACTGGTCATATATACGCAGTAGAAGATCAGCAGAGCGTATGCCGTGGAGCGTCGTCGGTCACCCGTCTGTCTCTCTGCCCGTAAACTTTATTTTGTGGTGACCAGACTCTAAAACTACTTGATGGATTTTCATGAAAGTTCACAGAAGTTTCGATGTTGAGTAGGCATTTTGTAAAATATCAGGTTCACTTGATATTCCAGATGGACACCACACCAAGTAGTGTATCATCACTCCCTCCAAGTGGGGACATGTATCATCTCTCCTAGAAGTGGGGACATGTATCATCAATCCTAGTGGGGCCATATATCATCACTCCGAAATGGGACGTGTATCAGCACACCTAGTATTTGAGACATGTATTGTCACACCTGGTGGGGTCATGTATCATCACCCCTCTTGGGACAGGTATCTTCACAATTAGTAGTTGAAACATGTATCATCACACTTAGTAGTTGGGCCTAGTGGGATCATTTATCATCACTACTAGTTGGGACATGTATCATCACTTCTAGTAGTGGGGAAAAGTATCATCACTCCTAGTGGGGACATATATCATCACTCCTAATGGGGACATGTGTCATCACTCATAGTGGAGACATGTATCATCACTTCTAGTGGGACATGTATCGTCACACCTAGTAGTTGATACATGTATCATCACACCTAGTAGTTGATACATGTATCATCACACCTAGTAGTTGGGACATGTATCATCACACCTTGTAGATGAGACATGTACCATCACACCTAGTAGTGGATAAATGTATCATCACACCTAGTAGTTGATACATGTATCATCACACCTAGTAGTTGATACATGTATCATCACACCTAGTAGTTGATGCATGTATCATCACACCTAGTAGTTGATACATGTATCATCACACCTAGTAGTTGAGACATGTACCATCACACCTAGTAGTTGATGCATGTATCATCACACCTAGTAGTTGATGCATGTATCATCACACCTAGTAGTTGATGCATGTATCATCACACCTAGTAGTTGATACATGTATCATCACACCTAGTAGTTGATGCATGTACCATCACACCTAGTAGTTGATGCATGTATCATCACACCTAGTAGTTGATGCATGTATCATCACACCTAGTAGTTGATGCATGTATCATCACACCTAGTAGTTGATGCATGTATCATCACACCTAGTAGTTGATACATGTATCATCACACCTAGTAGTTGATACATGTATCATCACACCTAGTAGTTGATACATGTATCATCACACCTAGTAGTTGATACATGTATCATCACACCTAGTAGTTGATACATGTATCATCACACCTAGTAGTTGATGCATGTATCATCACACCTAGTAGTTGATGCATGTATCATCACACCTAGTAGTTGATGCATGTATCATCACACCTAGTAGTTGATACATGTATCATCACACCTAGTAGTTGATACATGTATCATCACACCTAGTAGTTGATACATGTATCATCACACCTAGTAGTTGATACATGTACCATCACACCTAGTAGTTGATACATGTACCATCACACCTAGTAGTTGATGCATGTATCATCACACCTAGTAGTTGATGCATGTATCATCACACCTAGTAGTTGATGCATGTACCATCACACCTAGTAGTTGATGCATGTATCATCACACCTAGTAGTTGATGCATGTATCATCACACCTAGTAGTTGATAAATGTATCATCACACCTAGTAGTTGATACATGTACCATCACACCTAGTAGTTGATGCATGTATCATCACACCTAGTAGTTGATACATGTATCATCACACCTAGTAGTTGATACATGTATCATCACACCTAGTAGTTGATACATGTATCATCACACCTAGTAGTTGATGCATGTATCATCACACCTAGTAGTTGATGCATGTATCATCACACCTAGTAGTTGATACATGTATCATCACACCTAGTAGTTGATACATGTATCATCACACCTAGTAGTTGATGCATGTATCATCACACCTTGTAGATGAGACATGTACCATCACACCTAGTAGTGGATAAATGTATCATCACACCTAGTAGTTGATACATGTACCATCACACCTAGTAGATGAGACATGTACCATCACACCTAGTAGTGGATAAATGTATCATCACACCTTGTAGATGAGACATGTACCATCACACCTAGTAGTGGATAAATGTATCATCACACCTAGTAGTTGATACATGTACCATCACACCTAGTAGTTGATACATGTACCATCACACCTAGTAGTTGATACATGTATCATCACACCTAGTAGTTGATGCATGTATCATCACACCTAGTAGTTGATGCATGTATCATCACACCTAGTAGTTGATACATGTACCATCACACCTAGTAGTTGAGACATGTATCATCACACCTAGTAGTTGATACATGTACCATCACACCTAGTAGTTGATACATGTACCATCACACCTAGTAGTTGATACATGTATCATCACACCTAGTAGTTGATACATGTATCATCACACCTAGTAGTTGAGACATGTATCATCACACCTAGTAGTTGAGACATGTACCATCACACCTAGTAGTTGAGACATGTATCATCACACCTAGTAGTTGATACATGTATCATCACACCTAGTAGTTGATACATGTATCATCACACCTAGTAGTGGATAAATGTATCATCACACCTAGTAGTTGATACATGTATCATCACACCTAGTAGTTGAGACATGTATCATCACACCTAGTAGTTGAGACATGTATCATCACACCTAGTAGTTGATACATGTACCATCACACCTAGTAGTTGAGACATGTATCATCACACCTAGTAGTTGATACATGTATCATCACACCTAGTAGTTGATACATGTATCATCACACCTAGTAGTTGATACATGTATCATCACACCTAGTAGTTGATACATGTATCATCACACCTAGTAGTTGGGACATGTATCATCACACCTTGTAGATGAGACATGTACCATCACACCTAGTAGTGGATAAATGTACCATCACACCTAGTAGTTGATACATGTATCATCACACCTAGTAGTTGATACATGTATCATCACACCTAGTAGTTGATACATGTATCATCACACCTAGTAGTTGGGACATGTATCATCACACCTTGTAGATGAGACATGTACCATCACACCTAGTAGTGGATAAATGTATCATCACACCTAGTAGTTGATACATGTATCATCACACCTAGTAGTTGATACATGTATCATCACACCTAGTAGTTGATACATGTATCATCACACCTAGTAGTTGGGACATGTATCATCACACCTTGTAGATGAGACATGTACCATCACACCTAGTAGTGGATAAATGTACCATCACACCTAGTAGTTGATACATGTATCATCACACCTAGTAGTTGATACATGTATCATCACACCTAGTAGTTGATACATGTATCATCACACCTAGTAGTTGGGACATGTATCATCACACCTTGTAGATGAGACATGTACCATCACACCTAGTAGTGGATAAATGTATCATCACACCTAGTAGTTGATACATGTATCATCACACCTAGTAGTTGGGACATGTATCATCACACCTAGTAGTTGATACATGTATCATCACACCTAGTAGTTGATACATGTATCATCACACCTAGAAGTGGATAAATGTATCATCACAACTAGTAGTTGATAAATGTATCATCACACCTAGTAGTTGATACATGTACCATCACACCTAGTAGTTGATACATGTACCATCACACCTAGTAGTTGATACATGTACCATCACACCTAGTAGTTGAGACATGTATCATCACACCTAGTAGTTGATACATGTATCATCACACCTAGTAGTTGATACATGTATCATCACACCTAGTAGTGGATAAATGTATCATCACACCTAGTAGTTGAGACATGTACCATCACACCTAGTAGTTGATACATGTATCATCACACCTAGTAGTGGATAAATGTATCATCACACCTAGTAGTTGAGACATGTATCATCACACCTAGTAGTTGATACATGTATCATCACACCTTGTAGTGGATAAATGTATCATCACACCTAGTAGTTGAGACATGTACCATCACACCTAGTAGTTGATACATGTATCATCACACCTAGTAGTGGATAAATGTATCATCACACCTAGTAGTTGAGACATGTACCATCACACCTAGTAGTTGATACATGTATCATCACACCTAGTAGTGGATAAATGTATCATCACACCTAGTAGTTGATACATGTATCATCACACCTAGTAGTTGATACATGTATCATCACACCTAGTAGTTGATACATGTATCATCACACCTAGTAGTTGATACATGTATCATCACACCTAGTAGTTGATACATGTATCATCACACCTAGTAGTTGATACATGTATCATCACACCTAGTAGTTGATACATGTACCATCACACCTAGTAGTGGATACATGTATCATCACACCTAGTAGTTGATGCATGTATCATCACACCTAGTAGTTGATGCATGTATCATCACACCTTGTAGTTGATGCATGTATCATCACACCTAGTAGTTGATGCATGTATCATCACACCTAGTAGTTGATACATGTATCATCACACCTAGTAGTTGATGCATGTATCATCACACCTTTTAGTTGAGACATGTATCATCACACCTAGTAGATGATGCATGTATCGTCACACCTAGTAGTTGAGACATGTATCATCACACCTAGTAGTTGATACATGTACCATCACACCTAGTAGTTGGGACATGTACCATCACACCTTGTAGTTGATACATGTACCATCACACCTAGTAGATGAGACATGTATCATCATACCTAGTAGATGATACATGTACCATCACACCTAGTAGTTGGGACATGTATCATCACACCTAGAAGTTGATACATGTACCATCACACCTAGTAGATGAGACATGTATCATCACACCTAGTAGATGATACATGTACCATCACACCTAGTAGTTGGGACATGTATCATCACACCTAGTAGTTGATACATGTACCATCACACCTAGTAGTTGGGACATGTACCATCACACCTAGTAGTTGGGACATGTATCATCACACCTAGTAGATGATACATGTATCATCACACCTAGTAGTTGATACATGTACCATCACACCTAGTAGTTGGGACATGTATCATCACACCTAGAAGTTGAGACATGTACCATCACACCTAGTAGTTGATACATGTACCATCACACCTAGTAGTTGGGACATGTATCATCACACCTAGAAGTTGAGACATGTATCATCACACCTAGTAGTTGATGCATGTATCATCACACCTAGTAGTTGATACATGTATCATCACACCTAGTAGTTGATACATGTATCATCACACCTAGTAGTTGAGACATGTATCATCACACCTAGTAGTTGGGACATGTATCATCACACCTAGTAGTTGATACATGTACCATCACACCTAGTAGTGGATACATGTACCATCACACCTAGTAGTTGAGACATGTATCATCACACCTAGTAGTTTTGACATGTATCATCACACCTAGTAGTTAATACATGTATCATCACACCTAGTAGTTGATACATGTATCATCACACCTAGAAGTTGAGACATGTATCATCACACCTAGTAGTTGAGACATGTATCATCACACCTAGTAGTTTTGACATGTATCATCACACCTAGTAGTTAATACATGTATCATCACACCTAGTAGTTGATACATGTATCATCACACCTAGAAGTTGAGACATGTATCATCACACCTAGTAGTTGAGACATGTATCATCACACCTAGTAGTTGATGCATGTATCATCACACCTAGTAGTTGATGCATGTATCATCACACCTTGTAGTTGATACATGTATCATCACACCTAGTAGTTGATACATGTACCATCACACCTAGTAGTTGAGACATGTATCATCACACCTAGTAGTTGATACATGTACCATCACACCTAGTAGTTGGGACATGTATCATCACACCTTGTAGTTGATACATGTACCATCATACCTAGTAGTTGAGACATGTACCATCACACCTAGTAGTTGATACATGTATCATCACACCTAGAAGTTGAGACATGTATCATCACACCTAGTAGTTGAGACATGTATCATCACACCTAGTAGTTGATGCATGTATCATCACACCTAGTAGTTGAGACATGTATCATCACACCTAGTAGTTGAGACATGTACCATCACACCTAGTAGTTGAGACATGTATCATCACACCTAGTAGTTGATACATGTATCAGTAGGGGATGTATTATCTGACTCCTAGTGTGGGGACATGTATCACGAAATGAAACTCACTTAGTCACATGCTGCAATATGTTTCGAGATCAATTTTTTTAAAATCATATCCTAATTACGCTTTGATACTCTCCGCTTTAGGATCTGACAACACTGCTTTGGAGATCACGTTAGATCGACCTTTCATCTGATCAATATTCATGAGAAGAGCAACTAAATTCAATCAATCTAATCGGGCGTTTCATATGCACTTCATATAATGTTCGATGAACGGAACGAACGAAAATCCACATAAAACACATAGATCTATATCCGAGAAAATATAACGACTTCGTGTGTTATTGCCGTGGATTGCACGATAAATTCAAAGAAATGCACTAAATTGCATGTTTTACACGAAGAATAGGTAGAAAATCAACATTCGGAACAGTATCTGAAAAATATGTATTCTACTGAGATTACTGCGACATTAGCATTTGTAAATATTGTGCATTAGTACGTCTGGCTCGCTTAGATTTTTTTCCCAGTAACATTCAATAATGGTTGGTGTGTTATGTTTTCAACGCAATTATTTTGTATTTTATAAGCTAAAAGTCAGTACGGACATTGTCTCTTTCAATACCGAGCGTAGACTACTCCACAGCGTTTGACAGAAACTTGACATGTGCAATGAAGCAAGTCTATACCAAACGATTTTGTAGGCTGAAATCTGATTGACTAATCGTAAGGTCAATCTGACGTGACCTCCAATGCAGTGTTGTCAGATCCTTAGTAGTGTAGAGTATCGTAGCGTAATAAAGGGTCTGATTTTAATGATATTGTTCAGAGATATACTTAAAAGCATACAGTATCTTAAAAATATGCGCTGAAGAGATAATGAAAGTTTTGATATAATAGTAAAATCAATACACACTTTCAAACAACATCACTTCATCAACTTTGTTTGAAAATGTTTACATCTATTAATAGAGCGTGAAAGCAGATTGCGCTTATTGAGGTTGGAAGCTGCCTTTGCAACTGACATATAATCTACTTTAAAAACTATGTTTGCTTTATTTTTGATTAATTTATAAATGAAAATGGAATGCACCGGTATTGAAGGTTATTGCTATAATTTTGTGTCTGGGCTTTAGCTTTTTTATATATCATTGTATCCCAACTAGGAGTGATGATACATGTCCCAACTAGTTATGATGATACATGTCCCAACTACTAGGTGTGAAGACACATGTCCTCACTAGTAATGATGATACATGTCCCAACTACTAGGTGTGATGATACATGTCCCCACTAGTAATGATGATACATGTCTCAACTACTAGGTGTGAAGACACATGTCCTCACTAGTAATGATGTTACATGTTCCAACTACGAGTGATGATACATGTCCCCACTACTAGAAGTGATGATGCATGTCACCACTATTAGCAGTGATGATACATGTCCCCACTAGGAGTGATGATACATGTCCCCACTAGTAATGATGTTACATGTCCCCGCGAGGTATGATGATACATGTCTTACTACTAGGAGTGATGATGCATGTCCCCACTAGGTATGATGATACATGTCCCTACTACTAGGAGTGATGATGAATGACACCACTAGGATTGATGATACAGGTCCGAACTACAAGGAGTGATGATACAGGTCCCCAATACTAGGAGTGATGATGCATGTCCCCACTAGGAGTGATGATGCATGTCCCCACTAGGAGTGATGATGCATGTCCCCACTAGGAGTGATGATGCATGTCCCCACTAGGAGTGATGATGCATGTCCCCACTAGGAGTGATGATGCATGTCCCCACTAGGAGTGATTATGCATGTCCCCACTAGGAGTGATGATGCATGTCCCCACTAGGAGTGATGATGCATGTCCCCACTAGGAGTGATGATGCATGTCCCCACTAGGAGTGATTATGCATGTCCCCACTAGGAGTGATGATGCATGTCCCCACTAGGAGTGATGATGCATGTCCCCACTAGGAGTGATGATGCATGTCCCCACTAGGAGTTATGATGCATGTCCCCACTAGGAGTGATTATACATGTCCCTACTAGGAGTGATTATACATGTCCCCACTAGGAGTGATGATGCATGTCCCCTATAGGAGTGATGATACATGTCCCCACTAGGAGTGATTATACATGTCCCTACTAGGAGTGATGATGCATGTCCCCACTAGGAGTGATTATACATGTCCCTACTAGGAGTGATGATGCATGTCCCCACTAGGAGTGATGATGCATGGCATGTCCCCACTAGGAGTGATGATGCATGTCCCCGCTAGGAGTGTTGATACATGTCCCCACTAGGAGTGATTATACATGTCCCCACTAGGAGTGATTATACATGTCCCCACTAGGAGTGATGATGCATGTCCCCACTAGGAGTGATGATACATGTCCCCACTAGGAAGGATTATACATGTCCCCACTAGGAGTGATGATGCATGTCGCCACTATGAATGATGAAACATGTTCCCACTACTAGGTTGATGATATATGTCCCCACTAGGAATGATGATGCATGTCGCCACTATGAATGATGAAACATGTTCCCACTACTAGGTTGATGATATATGTCCCCACTAGGAATGATGATACATGTCCACAATAGGTGTGATGATACATGCCTCAACTACTAGGTGTGATGATACATGTCCCCACTACTAGGAGTGCTGGTACATGTCCCCACTACGAGGTGTGATGTAACATATACCCACTAGGTGTGATGATACATGTCCCCACTAGGACTGATGATACAGTCCCAACTACTAATTGTGATATCCATGTCCCTACTAGGAGAGATGATACATGACCCCACCAGGTGTGACAATAAATGTCCCCATTCCTAGGTGTGATGATACATTTCCCAACTACTAGGTGTGATGATACATGTCCCTACTAAGACTGATGATACATGTCCCCACTAGAAGTGATGATACATGTCCCAACTACTAGGTGTGATGATACATGTCTCAACTACTAATTGTGATGATACCTGTCCCCACTAGCGATGATGATACATGACCCCTACTAGGTGTGCTGATACACGTTCCAACTAGGAGTGATGAAACATGGCCCCACTAGGAGTGATGATACATATCCCCTCTACTACGTGTGATGACACATGTCCCCACTAGGAGAGAAGATACATGTCCTCACTAGGAGTGATGATACACGTCCTAAATACTAGGTGTGATGATAAATGTCCAAACTAGGAGTGATAATATATGTCCCCACTAGGAGTGATGATACATGTCCCCACTACTAGGTGTTATGATACATGTCCCCACTACTAGTTGTGATGCAACATGTCCCCACTAGGTGTGATGATACATGTCTCCACTACTAGGTGTAATGATATATGTCCCCACTAGGTGTGATGATATATGTCCCCACAAGGACTGATCATACATGTTCCCACTAAAAGTGATGATACATGACCCAACTACTAAGTGTGATGATACATGTTTCAACTACTAATTGTGAAGATACCTGTCCCAAGAGGGGTGATGATACATGACCCCACCAGGTGTGACAATTCATGTCTCAAATACTAGGTGTGCTGATACACGTCCCATTTCGGAGTGATGATATATGGCCCCACTAGGAGTGATGATACATGTCCCCTCTACTAGGTATGATGATACATGTCCCCGCTAGGAGAGATGATACATGTCCCCGCTAGGAGAAATGATACATGTCCCCGCTAGGAATGATGATACAAATCCCAATGATGATGCAAGTCCCACATATTACGTGTGATGACACATGTCCATACTAGGAGTGATGATGCATGTCACAACTAGGAGTGATGAAATATGCCCCCACTAGGAGTAAAGATACATGTCCCGACTACTAGTAGTGATGATACATGTCCCCACTAGTAATGATGCTATAATTATGCATGTCCCAACTAGGAGTGATGATACATGTCCCCACTAGGAATGATGCTATAATTATGCATGTCCCAACTAGGAGTGATGATACATGTCCCCACTACTAGAAGTAATGATATGTCCCCACTAGGAGTGAAGATACATGTCCCCACTAGGAGTGATGATGCATGTCCCCACTACTAGAAGTAATGATATGTCCCCACTAGGAGTGAAGATACATGTCCCCACTAGGAGTGATGATGCATGTCCCCACTACTAGAAGTAATGATATGTCCCCACTAGTAGTGAAGATACATGTCCCCACTAGGAGTGATGATGCATGTCCCCACTACTAGAAGTAATGATATGTCCCCACTAGGAGTGAAGATACATGTCCCCACTAGGAGTGATGATACATGTCCCCACTACTAGAAGTAATGATATGTCCCCACTAGGAGTGATGATACATGTCCCCACTAGGAGTGATGATACATGTCCCAACTACTAGGTGTGAAGACACATGTCCTCACTAGTAATGATGCTATAATTATGCATGTCCCAACTAGGAGTGATGATACATGTCCCCACTAGGAGTGATGATGCATGTCCCCACTACTAGAAGTAATGATATGTCCCCACTAGGAGTGAAGATACATGTCCCCACTAGGAGTGATGATGCATGTCCCCACTACTAGAAGTAATGATATGTCCCCACTAGGAGTGAAGATACATGTCCCCACTAGGAGTGATGAAACATGTCCCCACTACTAGAAGTAATGATATGTCCCCACTAGGAGTGAAGATACATGTCCCCACTAGGAGTGAAGATACATGTCCCCACTAGGAGTGATGATACATGTCCCCACTAGGAGTGATGATACATGTCCCCACTAGGAGTGATGATACATGTCCCCACTAGGAGTGATGATACATGTCCCTACTAGGAGTGATGATACATGTCCCCACTAGGAGTGATGATGCATGTCCCCACTACTAGAAGTAATGATATGTCCCCAATAGGAGTGAAGATACATGTCCCCACTAGGAGTGATGATACATGTCCCCACTACTAGAAGTAATGATATGTCCCCACTAGGAGTGAAGATACATGTCCCCACTAGGAGTGATGATACATGTCCCCACTAGGAGTGATGATGCATGTCCCCACTACTAGAAGTAATGATACATGTCCCCACTTCTAGTAGTGATGATACATATCTCCACTAGGAGTGATGGTAAATGTCTCCACGCGTCGATGCCGCCATATTTTTTCCTTCATGACGTTAAATTCTGACGCAACATAACCATACGTACTATAAATGCCGAGGAGTTCCGCATGAATTTTGTTTTATTAGTGCCAAAAGCAATGTTTATTAGCTCATCCCTTTTTTAGGCAGGACAGCGCATATCTGCATGATAATATCTGCAAGATGAAATTATTTAGCTTTTTATTTGTACTACAACGGACAAATTAATAAAATATAGAACCATTATTCGAAATGTTCTTATCATGACAGAAGATGTCTCGATGGTCTTTGATACTTATATTATTTATCTCATTATAAGCCGTTACACATTTATTTTTCTGTCATACTTTTAATTGGTTTAAGCATTATGCTTTGCACACGTTTTGTATTTATCAAAAATTATTTTAACACGTTGCTATATTTATCATGACATGGTTCCTATCTAGGATTTGACACAGATAGTCAACTATATCAGAAAAAATATTGTTCAAATTATGTTCAAAAAATACACCTGAATTTCATTATAACTGACTGAATATTACTGTTCTACACAAGTTTCGAAACTCATTTCTCGTGAGAATTCAACATGTCTACTCAGGCGTCTAACAGTTATTTTATGGCAGCATACATGATAAGTGCATCCATTGGTGACTCTGGCAACATCAATTGTTCTCGAACAATTCCACTGTAATGCAAAACGCAACCAAAAAACTCATCCGAGCTTCCCATCTGTGGTTCTGTTACACTAAAATGTCTGGAGAGCTCTATCGAGTCGTTGCGTCCCATATGGTAATGACAGAGAACAGTCGCGTTCTCCATAAGGCTATGCTTGATAGAACAATGAAGCTGGTGATGCACGGAGGGAGTTTCAACATTTCTCTGTGATCTTATTCTATGACTATTCCAATGTTCCATAAAAGAATCCAGTTGATTTTGTAATACCTTTGAGAAACATAGACATGCCGTTTCTATATCATTCGGGTCAGAGGTTTTCAATACCCTAATGTCGATCATACCCACAAATGCGTGAAAACCTCTCTATGCGTTGATTAGCTGTTTATCGCCCTACAAGAAAACTATTTGGACCGGACATATTATCTCATGAAAGTTACGGAGAGATCTACGAACGTCGCAAATCACTACGTTTTCAGTGCCCGCATCACTTCGAATACGCTTTGGAATACGGCCATGTTGAATTAGATAATCATGTATGGATCTTTATTTGATCTTAACACTTTTAAGCAAAATAACTGTCTAAAAAAACCATCAATGCCTCTATGAATGGTTTCAACTTATATTATCCGTCTATATGAATAATGGAATTTGGTCCTTGGCTAATATAAGCTATTCTTCTTAGTCTGTGTCTTCGACGTAAATTAACCCCTTCTGGGTCTATTTTAACCAAAAGACGTCTGACAGTTTCTTGCGTAACACGTAAACCTTGTGCGTTCAACAGTCTCCAAACCGCCCTGTAGCCAGCATTAGAAAATCCACTTGCATGTAAATCCAAAATATTTCCTACGATTTCTGAAACTGGAGATTCAATGTTGTTCCTCCGCAATCCAAGACGACGAATGAGTTTCCGCAAGTCTGTCTTGCTGATTATTATATTGTGTCTTAGCATCAAAAATCCACGGATTTCTTCACAAGTATACATGCTGTGGTGATAATAAAACATTAGCTGTTCTCTTGAAGCATTGTCACCTGGGTAATGAAGCTGAAAATAGAAAAAAGAGAATTTGTTAACATCAAGTGTGTACTAAATACTTTTAATTTGTGCCTGTTAACTTGTGTATATAGATTATATTAATAGCATTAGAACCTATATACCATACCAATACATACAAGAAGAGTGAATTAATTGTCTCAGTATTTGTTATTTTCTGGTAGATCATGTTTAAAACTATTAGTCACAAAATACTGGACGGATGCCATTATCTGTCTTGCGGCGAGAGCAAAAAAACAACAACATAGGGCTGAATTAAACATAACTATTTAAAAATGAACTCGATGAAAGCTATCCGTATGAAATTAAGAGCTGGCTGTAACACATTTTAAATGTTAAAATGAAAACAGTTTTACTTACTGTGTATGTGTCCATATTTTGGACGCTGGATGTCCATGAACAAATCGGTGTATAACAAAGTGGAAGATTTCCGTTGAAAGTGTATGGCGATCTTAGAAAACACCTTATATAAAAAATAATACACAACTACACTTATCAGAGCTATTTATATAAAATAATATATAACTGCATACAGTAGAGCTATTTATATAAAAATAATATATAACTGCACATATTAGAAGTACTTACATAAAACAAAATTAATAATTTCAATTGTTTGAACTACTTATACAATTATAAAGTAAATATCGACTGCAATTTCATAGTTACATTTTTTTAAATAAAATTTTCCTAAAATAGGAAATTAAATAATTAAATGATATTAACGTTTGAACAGCCCGAATGTTTTTAATATTAAAAATATAAGTAACTCGTCAGAAATTTGATAGATATATAATACGTACATATATAAACGGTTTCAAAAAATAGAAATATATATACTCGAAATAAATAAACTTCATTATTCGATTGCATAATATGTTAGCACAAATTATAACCATGAACAAATAAGAGATATTTAATGATGGTTTAATTATTTAAAGGGTGACAGTGACAATATATTTAGATAGAACCTGATAAGAAGGCTATTTTTTGCCGAAATATGTTAACTATATAGAGGGTCCGCTAAAGAACTTTAATATTTCTTTTTCAATCTTGATGAAACTCGGTCAAGTTCGAAAACCAGACCAATCGCCCTGGTAACGGAGTTCGTATTATGTCGCGGCACTAACATTTACAATCATTTATCACAGTTACAAACAAGAAAATAATGATTCAACAATTCGCAGGCAATTCAACAGTTACTTCATGCATATACACCTTTTCAAAACATTTATTTTAATATATTACCAATATCATATCAAGATATTTGGTAAAACTAGTGCGTTAATAGTTCTTTACAAAAACAAAAGAGCTATCATCAATTACTTCTCCTTCCTGTGCATGTTAGCAAACCTATGCACAAATATATTCGCCGGCAGAATGGGCGTATTTTGTGTCTAATAGAGACTCTTGTTAATCGTAAAATGTAAACAGCAAGCTTGATTCAGATTTATAACTTTCTTAATATTTAACGAATTGTACTCGACTAAAACACAAGTACCCCTCCGCCGCAAATAATAATTCCATGCATCCAGTACTTCCGGAGACTAGCCCTCCGAAAGTGTCGGATTTTTAAAGAAATCTATGACCGTATACATTTTGGGAAGGCTAATCTTAGAAAGTACTGGAGGAATACATTTTTTACCGTTTTCCGTTAACTTTCTTAATATTTAACGAATTGTACTCGACTAAAACACAAGTACCCCTCCGCCGCAAATAATAATTCCATGCATCCAGTACTTCCGGAGACTAGCCCTCCGAAAGTGTCGGATTTTTAAAGAAATCTATGACCGTATACATTTTGGGAAGGCTAATCTTAGAAAGTACTGTAGGAATACATTTTTTACCGTTTCCGGAGAAGAGAAAATCTCAGTTTGTACAGGTATATACGCTTTAGGTGAAGACAATTCTTTAAATGAAGTTATGAAGCAAAAACCTGAATCGAGCGTTTGTTTTATATTTTTTTGCCACGAAACCGATCAAAAAGTCACGTGGTTTCGCCACCGTGTTAATTATATCTCAGGGGAACAATTCTGACAGATTATTGGATCCGAATGTACGGACGGATAGACAGACAGGGGTTGACCTATAGTACCCTCCGGTTTAAACCGGTATGGGACTAATAAAATACAGGTAACATGTTTATATATTCTTGGTGTTATAGCAAGGTTCTCAACAGAGCCATTGCTTGACGTTCCGTTTTGCATGTCACGGCCGCGGTGCCTAAAGTGACCGATTATCTTAATATCATCTACGCGCCAAAACACCAATAGCATATACTTAACTCAATTTATGTTCACAAAACAGTAGTTACAGGGCAACGTAATTGTTCAAGTTATACTTTGAAATAGTGAAAAATTACACCACCATCTCAAATATGAATCCGCATCTGCCGTAAGTCACTGAATGAATTGAATTGGGCTTAAGGCGCACCAACACATGAAAGGTTATATGGCGCCTAACAGGAATGAACGTGTCCGGCTCATACTCCATTTACATCAAGATAAAATATGGAGAATGGGCATAGAACCGTCTTACCTGCAGAACTGCATAGTTGCTGCAAATTCTATATACTCCATTTACGATAGAGCCACGGTTCAACGTGTCTATGAGAGGGGGTGGCGAAGGGGATGATTACACTCACAATCCAGCAATACAAGTAAACGTCCACACTATTTACGCGCTATTAAAAGTTTAGTTTACTAATACTTTATTGCAGATAT